>JAEIHY010000371.1:0-16506 GCA_018904565.1 Drosophila tsacasi
TTGTCATGAAAAAGTGGATTTTTGCAATGTATCTCTATCTTTTGCCCCATTGTGCGGCGGCACATTCGCACATCCCACATCCAGACCGCCTTCCAGCTAAAAACGCGGCAATCTCTCAGATACATTTTACACGGACGTGGACCGCTCATTCATTCATTCATTCATGCAGACCCGGGGAACAATAAGGACACAACTAGCAAATCTCTACAAGCACTTCAGCCTCAGAATCGGAACAATGAGGAGGATCCCAAGCAAATTCGGTGCGAGGACACTCGGTGTTCTCACGTTTATTCCACTGATTTCTTCCTTTTTGGGTGTTTTTTCGGTTTTCGGTTTTTTCGGCTCCTTTTTTTTAATGTTGGCTTAAACCTCAAGTGACCGAGGGTTTGATGATGATTATGAGAGCAGCTCAACAGGGAATTTGCGAAAAAGGAGCAGGAAAGCGGATACTCAGCCACTCGGGTGTTCCACTGGCATCCTCATCATCCGCCGATCATCCCGGATATAGTTCAATATTTTTTGCGCACCGACTTCTTTTATAACGCCATTTCCATGGAATTCGCCGCCCCTAACAATGAGTACGTAATCAGGAGATAATGCCGTTGATTATCTCGAGGAATGTGCGGTGTCCTTCGAGTCCTTCCGCCTCGAGTTTCTCCAAAAAAGAATCTCTCGCCGTGTGCGGCCTGCCAAAAAGTGAGAATTTATGAGGTTACAACTAGATGAGGATGGAATTTCCCGGTAATATTGGAGCTGCTGCTGCTGTAACTGTGGGAAAAACTGCATTTTCCGGCCAGACTCTGGCGTTTACACGGAATTCCTGGCCTTATCTCAGAGATGCGATGATGTGTTGTCGTCAACTGGCTTCCCATTCTCATTGTTCTGGACAAAACACAATTTAATTTGATTACAAATCAGGAAGGAGACAGTTGAAATTTACATTTATGCTAAGACTTGGGACCAGCCACCCCGAAGAGCCCGCATTTGCGAGTTACAGAGAGAGAAAAGTGTGGAACTATGACAGGTTCTTGACTTTTGAACTTGATTTATATTTACATAAGATTGAAAAATATTTTTGAGAGCTTGTTTTACATCAATTCGAAGCCTAAAACACTTTTTTAAAGCCTTGAAATTTATTCATTGATACTGAATAAGGTTGCATTTATGAATTTAATTAAATAAGAGTTAATTTATTATTTTTCAAGTGATAAAGCATTTAAAATGTATGTGTTCAACTTACTCTCTAAGTATACTAAATATTTCTCTGTGTGCAGAGACTTACTGGTCAGTTTGCCGGCGATAAGCACGTTCCGGCTCAGATTTGACTTGGGCTGCGAAAATCTGTGTCATTGTCGCCTGATGAAGATGAATGATGTAATAATTCCGTCATAAAAATTACGCACACTCAGCAGAGAGTCGTTTTATCGGGGTGGATTCTATATATCCTATACTATATGCCCAGTATGTAGCTTTAAAAGCTGCACGAAATGCAAATGCAAATGGATATGGAAATGGCTGGATGTGGATGTGGTTGTGGAAATCCTAGGGCCAGCTGCCAGCTCAACAAGTTCTGTGTGCATGCTGGGTGTGCTATGTGTGTGTACATGTTTTCATTTAGAACTGGTTTACTCCGCTTAACCCCATCATATCCATTTACGTTTGTGGCATTTTCCTGCCAAGCCCTGCCGCTGCTGCTGGCAGCTTTGAAGGAAAATCTGGAAAAAGCAAGAGATCTGGAAATCGAGAAATACCGAAATCCATTAGCATGCTCAGCTAGCAAATCCATCATAAGCCGTACCCTAAAAAAGTACTTAAGTTTCTCGGCTACTCAGTGTGTGTGTGTGTGTGTTTGCCTTGACCCTTCGCGCATCCACCAGACACTCGCATCCCACAGATACATCCTGGATACTTGTTTTATAGCTCTGTTGCTTTTCTACAACTCTGTTTTGGCTTCGTTCGATGGATTTTGTTTTGATTTCGCTGTCCGTAGGTTCTTCGATCCCGATCCCCGATACCCGATCCCCATTACCCATGCCTCATTCCCCCCTGGAGGGGGTTCGATTCCTCTTTCTCGTTTGTAAAGTCAAAGTGTCGAATTGTAAAGATCAGTCACCTTTCGGGTGGATCGGCCTAGGGGCCTACCTTAACTACATACATAAATAGATGTGTGCCTGTGTGTGTGGTGCAAGGTATCCCGTAGATACATAAACATTTACATAGCGCTACCCGCAATGTCTCCACTGGAAAAAAGTTGTGAATATTCTACGGATATTGCTTGTATAAGGGGTTAAGATGATCCTAAGTAATAACCTGATTTTAAAAAGAATTAAACCATTTTGAGGAGAACTTACTAGCACTTACTAACCTATTATTGAGGTGCCTAGGTTATTAAACTGAAGGCAAACTTAATCATATTTTTAAGTTATTTTCCCCAGTGATTCCTTCATTCTTCTGCTCCCATCTCTGGCCCTTTATTATGCCGAGCATGTCGCCTATTTCCTCTACGATTTTACTGTGTAATCACGAGCAGGTCTTGGCCCCTTGCCTCCCCAAGCACAGCGGCAAACCCACATCGAAACCCACACCCGATCTCCATCCCAGAAGATAGGCATCCCAGTTGGAGCCCGGATCGAGCCCAGTTCTTCGCAGCTCTATGGCTGCACGCGTATTTGTTTGCTCGACTCGTGGGCTCCAAGCTGGTCGTTCACTGTACCCCAGAGTACAGTCCTCCCGAGGGCCTGGGACTTTTGCTTTTCCTGATTTTTCTCCAACAGGTTTGTCTAGTACGAGTCCGTGTATCTGTATCTCTAGCCGTCGCCGACAACCGCCTTTTTTTAAGGCTTCTGTTGGGTTCTTAGAAGGCTGCACGTTTTCCTCTCTATCTGAAAGCCAAGTTTATTTACTTACTTTCGCTGCTGGGAACGCTAACATGGAGCTCAGAGGAAATTCAGAGGAAAATTTGGGGAAAACTGTAAAAGAAACTCGAAGGCAACTAGGGAGGAAATCATTTCATTAAGCCGATTTGCCGCTGCCCAAAGACGGAAGGAAGTTGACCAAAACGATGATGCGTGTAAAAAATATTAAAAAAGGGGGAAACGTTTGGATGTCGAGGCCAAAGACCTCCCTTGAATTGGAAAAATCGAAACGATCGGTTACATTTCTGAGGAATCATGAATTTTAATGTGGAAAATTGTCGGAATTAATTGTTTTCAAGGCAACAGACAAATTGGCCTTCATTTACTGAAAGTTTTAACAAAGGGATAACATAAACGGACATTGAGATCAGGCTTAATTTGGTAAATATTTGAGGTTAATGACCCATGCATATTTCTTTGAGCTAAAATTATACACCTCTTCAAGAGCATATATATATTTTTTATTGACTAAGAATAAGTCAAATTAAATAAACTTATTGTTATCTAACCTTATATATTAATTACAAGTCAAGTTACAAGCCTTGCGTAATAAAAGCCATTATATGGTGAAATTATGTCACCGACAAACTCATAACAGCCTCTTTAAAAAAAGAAAACAAAATACTTTACCAAGATCAGGGATAAATAACAGCAGGAATCGGTAGTTAAAAATATTATTATTACCACTCGTAAAAAACTGCTCAATCGTTTAGCAAACCCCAGCCACGCCTTTTTCAGGAAACCCCGTTGTTCCGCCCACTCAGTCGATGCCCAATTGAGATGTTGCATTTTTATGGCTAATTGATTTCGATCTCGAGTGGAGGAGGCAGCCTCCTTGGTGGTCAACGGAATCAGCACACAAATCCCTATACATTTCAGGCTGGCAGGGATACAGATACGCCGCGATAAGCAAGGATATTTTGCGCATCATCATCTTAATTTTCAGGAGAGAGAGAGGGAGCAGGTCCCTGAAATAATTATGGCAAACGCAGATTAGTTGCGGATGAATGGCCAGTTATCAATGGCACCCACAGCGAGGTCCAGATAGGATCCTTGCGGATGTATCTGGGGTCTCGCATCTCGGAGCCAATAAATGCCTCCTCAATGAACGGGACTGTCAACAAAGCCGGGAGGAAAAAGGATTCCCTTCCATTTCGGTTTTATTTATTTGTCAGCTGACTGACCCGGGCTGTATTTGTATTTTTTTTGTTTTTTCCAACCCACTTGAGGTCCAGAGCCGAACCCAAGATAAAATCTTCTAGTTCCAGGCTGTGTTCTTTTTGCTGAGCTCTCGGTTATCTATAGTTAGAGCAAAACGTTCGAAAAGGGACAAGAACCAATATTTTGGCGCTCTTTTTACTCTGCTCTGTGAGCGGGAATCCTTTCAAGAAAAGGATTTGCCGCAGTTGTTCTTTTTTCCCAAAGCCAATAACTCTTAGCGGAGTGTGTGCGCATTTCGTAGCCGGTATCTCTTGGACCCGGCATCGGCTTAAGAATTCTATATATTTCCCTGGCTGGTTTCTCGTTCTCAGATTCTCGTTTGTAGTTCCTCGTTTCCAGAATTTGCATGTGTGGGCTGCTGAAACAATAAGCGGGGAATATTCATTAAGCAAAGCCAAACAAAAACGGAAAACAAAACCCCGGGCCAAGTTGGCCATTCTCCTTGAATATTTTCTAGTAATATTTTCAAGTTAAAGCGGGCTTAGGGCCCATTGTAAATTGATTAACTATTCCATCCGCAAAGGCAACCTGTGTGTGCGTGCCTGGATTGTTCAGTTGCAGTTGCACGTGTATCTGGAAAGCAGGATCTGCCAGTACCCTATATCCTTTGGTGCAGTGCAAATGTGCGAAATATCTTTGTTCCTCCACGAGATCATCCCCGGCAGATGCCAAACTGGGTTTCCAGTTTCCCTCGGAGATCTACATATGGAAATTGCCCTGATCCCCGGCCATTGAGCAATCTGTCGTCAAACAGTTGCCGCCCCTAAGTCCCTCGTCCTCGTGCTCATCCTGGGTCCAGCTCATATGCAAATTATGCACAAATTGTTCAATTTCCTGGAAGCTATATAGGTTCCTCGTTGGGTTTTGTATTTTTTGGCACAAGTGTTTCCATTCCACCGGAAGTTTTTATGGATTTTTCTCGGAAACTTTTCGAACAGTAGCTGGTGTCTAGCTCTTGCATAAGATTTTATTGTTTTTTGATTTCCAGTTTTATTGTTATCCTTAGAGGAGGAAGGATAAGCTCGGGCGGCGAGGATGTGTTTGAAAAATGCATAATAGTTTTTCACACTTTGCCGCTAAAATCCACAGCATTTTGACTCGAATGTAAATTACTTTGATTGTTCAAATAGAGTGTTAAGGCACTAGGAGAGTCCTTTATCCCTAAGGATTGTATTTTTTCGGGGTTTCTGGAGGTGTGTTCTTTAAGGGAATTTCATCATCCTGGCAGGGAAGTTGATATATGATTAGATAGATACCTGTCTTAAGATATTCTGGAAAATAAATATTAAAAATTTAAATTAGGTAAGAAAATCAAGTTCTAAAGTGTTTCATAAGACAAAAACTCTATCAGCTTGCTTAAATATCTTTTATTAGACGTTCAATGATTGCTTTTGCAAAACAAACAAAGTATCGGTGCTTTTAGCTGCCTTGTGAAGATACAACTTCAAAGATGCTCACCGAAAATATGCAATTTTGCCATCTCATTGGGGCATGCTAATTGCCTTTGGCCAGAGTCCCAAAGAAATGAGTTGTAAATGAGCCAAAAGAAGGGAAAAAGAGAACTTTTTGCAAACAAATCCCCTTCAGAGCGATAATGTTCTATGCACAGGAGTGATCCTGGCACAATGCTTTGAGCTGCTAGCCGCCAGAACATCATTAATATCAGCCAAAAAAGATGACACATGAAACAGGCCGACTTCTGCAACATTCTAATGATAATATCAAGAAAGGATTTTAAGAACCGCATCGGTAACCAATCGATTTTGCTATATACTACCTAAAATAGCTATGTGGTAGCGTGACTCCAGATACAAATCAAACAGTAAGCACACGCCCACATCCTCAACTAACAAGCCGTGAAATTATTTGGATTTTTCCTCCAGGTCCTGTGGATATCTAATGGAAGATGTATAAAACGGAGGGAGCCCCTGAAAGGGCAATTAAGTTGAGGCTATCTGGGAGCCAGAGAAGTGGTCATGAATCCTTCAGAAAAATTGGTTGAATGACCCCCGAAGATGATCGTGGGAATCCGTCAGGGAGTAAGGTAACCCTTCGATCCCTGAAAATTAGATGATTGCATTTTAGTGTGTCATTAAAATCGGTCTATTTGTGCGCGATCTCCTCGAGTGCTTCCAAGTATCCAACGAATCATTCCATTCCCTTGCGTTTAAGTTTTTCCGTTACGAAGGAATCAAAACATATAATTTTCCCCCGCCCAGAGAGAGACCTCAAGAATCTCGGGGCACAGAGGAAAATCCAATACATACTCAGGCAGGGACAGGTATATAGACGCAGGAACAATAGAACCTGTTTGACGGAGGGGAAATTTCCAACTGGAACCTGCCTCTTGCCGAGATTTCCTGCTCAAAGGAAATGGGAAAAACAAACCGAGAAGCGAAGGAGGAAAATGATAAATGCTCGGCAAACAGGTTGAGGACAGGTACGGATCAGGTGAGGGCACTGGAAGGGGTAGCAGTAGGGAGTACGTTGGAGTGGGAGGAGGACTTATCTCCATGTAGTAGCCCTAAGCGAGGCCTGCACGTGGATGGATTCGGGCTCAGGATCTAGCAAGCAGAGTTCGGAATCCAGATCCAAGCATGATGAAGCCCTTTTCCCCCAGCACTTACAGACGTCAAAGGGCCCTCGTGTAACGAGTTTTTTGTATTCGGAGGGAACATACACACACATCTCGAGTGTTGGGGAGAAGAAAACGAGTTGAGCATCTTGTGGTTTTTATGGGGGTTTGGCTTTTTCACAGATTACCAAACTATTTTCCATTCTTCGCCGCTGCGCAGGCGTTTCCAATGTAAATGACCAAACAAAGGAGCCTCGGACCCAATGTGTGATTTTGGCCCTGGGAAAATTTCATCCCAAAAAAAAGGCTGATGGAGCTGGACAAATAATAAATACGTAAATTTATAGGAATTTTGTAAAGGTCATTGGAGGCTATTAAAATGCAGATGAGTTTTATTAGGCTTAGGTTTCTATCAAAAAAATATTAAAGTCGTATTGAATTTCATTTGGAAATTAAGAGAGTAAGTTTAGCTACAAGATAGTATTTATTTTTGCAATGTATAGTTTGAAACTGGCTTAGTTTTCGGCTTATTTAATATTAAAACTCATACTTTTCTTTGAACAATCCCAAACAGAAATCTCCATTTATTAGGTTAAAGTAGCATCCTCGGACCTTGGCCTTACCCAGACATAAACATTGGAATTTAGATGAAGTCGCCTGGGCAATGTAAATAAAAAGTTTCAAACACATGTGGACAATGTTGCAGGACAACGGCTACATAAACAAAAACCCAGGGACTCTATAAAATCCCTTGAAGTCGCGACTTTTGACCCAAACTATTCACTGGACGCTGCTAATGAGCAGTCAGCCAGTCAGTCAGGCCGAAAAAGGATACTCGAGATGTTATCAAAACAGAGAAGGAGGAGGAGAATGCAGGCAGGATAACGGTAGCGGCGATCGGTTTTCATTTAGAGCCTTCCTTTGGCGCTGCCGCCCCCGATTTGTTTACAACTACGAGTTTATTAGGAGAACCCAAGGAAAAAAACCCAAGAAAAAAGAGAGGAGCAAGTGAAACTGGAGACTCGGTGCCGGAGTCCTTGAAGTGGTCAATCCGTTGTCCCTGTGGCCATATGTCGTCGTCATCCTTGTCGCTGGTGATATATGCATATTGGTTACTTGTCCCTTGGTTCTGGTGTTGATTGAGCAATTTGTGTGTGCCGCTATATGTTTGGTGTGCTCTATATAGTGTGCACCGATTTGGAAGCTGTCAGCGTGGCTGCTCCAATTTCATGGCCGATTTGGCCCCGAAATGTGCATTCTAATTAATGATCAACCCCTTGGCTGGCCATGAAATTTGAGGACATCTGGCGTTCACCTTAATTGGGGATCAAGGTTGTCAAAGATTCCGTTTAACGGGGGATTAAATTTGTTAATTTTTCAGAGAAGAGCTCTCGATCAAGTGAAGATTTCGATTTAAATTCATATATAAGAATAGTTGTTTTCAGCTTAGAAACTTTTGCTGCTTTAGTTTATTTTTCTGTCAAATCTCCCCCTTATTTCCACGAATCGAACCTTTCAACGACCGCAAACATTAGCTAATAACTGCTTGGGCCACCCAACAATTTGGCACAGGGCCTTGAAAAGATCATTAGCAGGAATAAGATCGTAAAAAGTCGTGACACGCCAAAATAAAGCAAGGGCCGCCCACTCGAGGTCCCGGGACAGGCATGAAATTGCAAAGGAGTACCGCTATCGATCCCTATTTCGATCCCGATCGGTTATGTTATGTGGATGGACGGACCTCCCGGGAAATCAAAATGTTCAATTGCACACAATTGCGGGCTTGGAGTGGCGTCGTGCACAGGCCAGGACAAAGGACAATGGCCAAGGAGCTGGGATGACCGAGGCAGCAGAAATTTATAGGGACAAACACTGGGACCGCACTGTCGGCGCTTTAGAATCAAATGCACTGCGTCATCGGCAACCAAAATATATCATAAATGCACACAGGTTCCTCGCCAGAGTCGCCTTTTTCTTAGGTTTTTTGTTTTTTGAGGTTTTGCCGCCGCTTTACGATTCCTTCGGGTGCTGCTGCTGCTGGTGGTCGCCAGAATTCTGAGAAGAGTGAGCAAAAATATTATGAGAAATAACACAGGGAGTAATTAAAGGGAGACCCAGTGTTATTTACACTCTTTAATACTTTATTGTTTGCGGTTATATTTATTTATTTGCTTGAACCTCCCATCAAGGAATCCTGGATCCAAAGGGAAATATTTGAATGATCAAATAATATTACTCGAAAGTGTAAACAGAAAGGAATTAATAGGACTTTGTCCTTGGCTTCGCAATCCCCTTAAAGCGGTTTGAGGGAGTTGTCAAGCCGATTATGATTTTGCCACACAAGTCGAGGTCGCGGGTTTCATGAAGGATTTTCGAGGCGCTGGACTTTCGGCCAACGTGTCAAATTGACAGCAGGACACTGTTCCGAAAGCGATTCTGCTACAATTTCGCACGGTTGGGCCAAGGATACCTGCGCCTGTCGCACGCGGCGTTCGGTGCGGGGTATCCCTGCCAGCCGAGAGATCCTGCGATCCTCCAGACACTCGGCTCATTAAGCGTTCTCCTGGCTGGCGCCTATCCCGTGGCGTCCTCTCAGTTTGGTGGCTTTGCAATTAACTGCATTGTCTTTCTGCGCACGCGCAACGAGTGTCCTTTTTTGGGACACTGCGGAGCAGGACCAGATAGGACTCTGCTGCGACACTCGCTGCGTTTTTCACATTTTTCACTCCTTCGCGCTTTGCTCTCTTTCTGCCTTTCCACTCCACCCGCTGGTTAATTGCTCAGGATTTGCCAGGACATCGGACAGCGACAGCGACAGCATATGGCTGACAAGACCCCCCTTTTGGTCCTGATTCTGTGCCAAAAACATGTGCTGGACAAAGTGCTCCTGTAGAAACGCCCTCTCGTTGCCCCACATATCGTTTATTGGTCCTGGCCAGCCTCTGAAAGCAGAAACTGCCAGCCCTGAAATCAGGTAAATCCAACTCCTACCTGCCGCTGCACTTGAACTAATTGACAATTGAAAGGTGAGAGATTGCAGTTAGCTGATAGGACTGCTCCTTTGTGTCCTGGAATTTATTGCAGTTCGCCAGAGAGGCTCGTCCTTTGTCTGCCGCCGAGGTTTCCCACTGATCGCACCAAAACAAAGTGCCAGTTCTCCCCGGCTCTGACATGGACTATTAATTTGATTTTATGTGCACTTGCTGGCCCGTTTTTATGGCAGTTTAATATTTTTGCGCCTCGTCTTTGTTCGCTGGAAGCCACACAGGGACCTCTGAGAGGACATACACAGGCCTCCTCAGCGACCTACTTATAGGGTTGTGTCCACACACAACGATCGGTGGTGTAACCCGAGCTGGGGATCGGCACTTGTTACTACGTGCCTCCAAAGCCCTGCAAGTGTCCATTGATGTGAGCTTCCTGCTGCTCTGCCAGCTACTGGCACTCTTTTAATGTGGGAATATTGAATATGAGCTCGGAAATTGTGCTTATCCCGGTTAGGCGACCTCAAAATGTATCGAATTCAGCCAGGTTCCAGTGAATCCCGCAAAGGAAATGTCAACAGAACGGCAGTTGGTTAATCGAGTGGCTGCTCTCGCTACTCTGGAGTTCATTAACACCATCTGGAGGATCGGTAATGGAGCACTAAGTAAAGCCAATTCCCGGGGAATATGTCGAACGTTAAATTATGATTATTAACAAGGAATTAATGGAAAACCATAAAGGATTTTTAAGGTATTTGAGCAACGGTAGCCTGGCTTGCAGTTACTTTGGGGTATCTCTTTTAAATTCTAAAATGTATCAGTCTCCCAGACCTTTCCACTTGCATTTCCTCGAAATATGTAGATCATGAGAGGGCCAAGCTCGGCCCAGCTGGTGGCCAGGACCCAGGACCACCCCAAATAGGGACACGAACTTTCCACTACCCTTAGCAGCGGGCGGAACTTCCCACCGAGCTGGTTCCACTTGAAATGCTGGCCATATGTCATTCCTCCCACAGAGATCTCTCTACGGGTCCTTTATCCTGTTTTTCAAATTAATAATTGCAAACAATTCGCGCTGCAAAGGAGCCGAAAGTCACACACATGGGTGTCACATTGTGGGCGAAGGCAAGGGAAGGAGTCTGAGTCTGAGTCTGAGGCCAGGAGTCAGTTGGTCAGAATTACCAACTGAAAAGGCGCAGCATGAAGCTCGCAGGACTCTAGAACCACCACCCATGTGTGGGCCAGATGAGAGTCCTTGGTGGCGTGCGTGACCGTTACAAACCAGGCTACGTACGAAGCCTGGATCAGGAATATGGCACAGAGAGTGCGGGTGCGCGCGTCAGTTGGTCTGCAACGTAACCCTTAAAAGGCAGCCGGCCAAGGATACGACTGAGCCTCCCTCGCCTAATGCCCGACGATAAAACCACCCCCGATCTAGTTTAAAATGTGTGTTTTCACCTATCTGCAAGCATGCATACTCGAAGGCGACCGCGCCCACATTGCCCGGGCTGGTTGTTATCCTAGAATATTTTTATTTTAATTGTTATGGTGATGTTGGCACGAGCCACGAGCGGGACTCGTCCCGCCAACATATGTCCTGCTGGCCAATGTCATTGACTGCTCTGTTCTCTGCGTCTTTTTTGGCGCCCAATTCCCCGCAGTCCCGCTGGAAAACTCCCTGCCATCCGGGGGTTGTCCTGCGGCCCAGGAAAAACTGTTAGTTCGCCGGGAACTAACTGACTTCCGAATGAAATGCACCACCATCAGCGGAGCGCGACCAAATTATGCTCAAGTTGTGAGCTGCAGCGCTTGGCTGGCTACCGCCGCCGTCTTCTGGGTTTGTGTTTGGGCCTTCAACTTCGACTTCCACTTTGCCTTTGGCCGGCGACCTTTTGGCCTGGCCTGGAGTGGGTACTGGGTATGGTTTGTTTGGGCTCGGGAATGGGGCGAGAGCACGCGCTTCCACATTTCCATTTCCTCGACTTCCTTGCGGCCGAAAATGTAATGAGTCGGCGATGTCAGGTGCATGTGCTGCATGCTGCAGTTGGAGAAAATACAAAGAAATAAACACTTAAAATTACACAGGCTCACCACGAGGTAATTTCATCATTGTGCCTTAAAGGATATCACTCATTATTATCTCTAAGAAATTCCAAGGCAGTTATAAGTGTCGTTTGAATATTTTTGTAGTTTATGTCTTGTGTTTTGGGAGTTGTTTACATTTATTGAAATATAAAAAATGTAATAGAATGAAGACCAGTTGCAAGCAGTAAGAATTTATGTACTTACATTATTGTACTGAACCTTGGAGTAAATATCATTTCTTTATATGTTGTTCTAAAAAATTGAAGGTAGGAAATTAATTTCTTCTATACACCTTTTACTTCATGTATTGTTTCTATTGATGATAGCTTTCCCTATCCTTTAAATATGTTTCATATTGATTACATTCTAAATATTTTAAGTTATAAAAGAAAGCAGGAACAAAAAGTGATACAAATCTAAAATCAATTTAATTTCATTTCATTCAAAATATCAATTAAACTCCAGTTCTGATCCCAATTTTTTCCAGCTTAGCAACCCCTTTATTTTGTACAGCATTTTCCCTTGAGTTCTAGTTGACAGTTTTTCTGTCACTGTAATTTCGTGGTGACCCCGGCCGCGACCCCAACCCTCAATGGGCCAAGAGTTTTCTTGGCACTCCTCTCCTCTCCGTCTCTCTCTCTCTTCCTCCCTCTATCTCCTTCCCGCGCGTAATTACAGTGGCCAAGTCGAAGTTTTTCCTTGTGGAAAAGGGTCGGGGGCCAGGTCAAAGAGCTGCACTGACACGGCGACACCGTGCTCATTAGACCAAAGCATGGCCTGGCCGCAGAAGGGATCGGGGGTGCTTGCCGAGACATCTGTATGCAGCACGAGCTATGCCTCTGCTCCCATGTGTCCTTATGTTTAGCGCATTTCGTTGTAATAATTTGAAATTTCGATCAGGTGTTTCCCTCTTTATGCATCTTGGCTTTGGCTTTGCGAGCGTTGAGCGTTGAGCTCGCCGAACCGTGTAACGCAACGGTGGCCAAGTGGCCCTCTCCGCGTCTTGGCCTGGCTCAAAGGCTCAACAAAAGACGGGGCAGGAAACGGGCTCGGCTCGTAGCTCGGAAAAAGCGCGCAATTTCGGGTGGTTCTTGAGCTGAACTATTTGGCATTTGAACCGTGTCGAGGGCCTAAAGGAGGGCCAAAAGTGCAACGATTTGGCAGAAAAGTTGCAGGTGTGCTGCCAAGGTGGATAGTATATAATTTATTATATATCTTTAGCTTGGTAAGGTTAAGTTAGGAAAATATTGGAAAACAATATTATTTAAACTCTGGCTAAGTAACTTCTTTTTAGTCATAAGACTTTAAATTTATATTTTTAACATAACATATCAATAAATCATTGTTCAGCTATATTTTCTGTAATATAAACCCCTGACTATGCCCACTCTCCGCTCATATTTGTTCAGCTCGATCTGCTTCGCCCACTCCTTGGAGCGAGCATGTGGGCACTCCTAGTTGGCCTTTAACTCCAGCCTCCTTCGTCGGCTTTTGCTGTGTGAACTTATTGAGCAATTTTTCTTATACATTTATTACTCTTTTTCGCAAAGGCAGAGGCTGTCTTGTGTGCAGACGATGAGTGCAGTGCGAGTACTAATGAGTGCCGGATCAAAGTCAATTTCGGTGCCCACGTAAAGTCACGCAATATTGTGTGGAGGTTGAGAAGGATGCCAGGATTGGGACAGAAATCAGAATCAGAATTGGCAAATGGCATGGGGAAGAGGAGCGTTCAACGCAAATTATTCTGGAGGTTGAGCTCTGTACAAAGGGTATTTTAGGGAAGAAATAAAGGTTACAAGTTTGGAAATAATGTAGAAGAATATTATAAAAATTAAAGCTGGTTGTTATGTCTTGAAAACCAATAAAGCACACAATTTTTAATTTAATATCAAATATAATGTTTAGAAAAGTAACCTTTATAACTTACAATAATAATCTCCCTCAACAAAATGTTTAATGAATATTTATAAAAATCTTCGAAATACATATAAATACAAATTATATTTCAATTTGTGTTTTTCTCCCCAATTCCCTTAGTTTCAGGGTATTCCCTGCCACGACTATTCAAACCTGCCACTCCTCCTTAATATCCTCCTGCAATTGCAGCAAGTTCCTTTGTTGTGGAAAAAGCGTGCAGCGCACGTACCTTTTCGAATTATGATCTCTGCGAAATTGAGTTTCTGGCTGAATGGATATTTTTTGGGGAGTGCTTAACCGAAAATTGCCGAAAAACGAGCGCCGAAAACGTGAACATGCAAATCGGAGCGGGGAAGGCGGACCATTCTCATTCCCTCTGAAACCGATCCGCTTAGGAAAGTGCATCACTGACCACCGGACAATGGATTGGAAATTAAAAAAGGAAAAAACGAAACCGAAAAGGTTAAGCTGTCCAGTTTTTGGTAAAACAAACAACTCGAGGGCCGGACAATAGCGCAGATCGGAAGCGGCTTTTCTAATGCAATTAAAAATTTCTTGTGTCGTAAGTCAAATGCGAATCGAAGCGTAACCCGTTGGTCAGGCCAAGTGTTTGTTTAGTTGCGGTCAGTTGCGTTTGCTCAAAGGATCAGTTGTAACCGATCCCGGTCCTGCTCCTGCTCCTGCCTTTCCCCAGGGGTCAGTCGAAATCGCGTTAGGCCATCAAAATGCCGAAATTAAGCGTTAAATGGAAAAACAAAAGCTTAATCTCAAGGAACAAGGCAATGAAAAGACAAACTAAGCGACGCACAAAGGGGCCATAATTGCGAGGAAGACGCGGAAGGGGTCAGCCGTGCATTCCGCGACGTTGCAGGGGTTGCAATGGGTTAAGATTGGGCTGAGGAGCGAAGTTATGACCGCGATGGGGTGGACACTTGAACCCGTTCGAAACCAGTTTCCCGAAACTCGCAGCGCGGTTATTTGCCGAGTTTTGACGCTGGCCGCGTAATGAAGATAAACGATTTACAATAAAATTTTATTGTTCTTAGCGGGGACTGCTAGGACTGGTCAAGGATATTAATGATTGGCTGACCACCGCCAAGGACGCTGTCCCGGGACATGCGGGACCCGACTCCGAGTAATGCATTTGAAAAGGTGTCTAATGCGCAAAATCCTGTTTGGATAGCGGGCACCCGGCAAGGAGGATACCCGATAAACGCACACTCTCGGCTGTCAAGGACACAAATGCCAATAGACTTCCTACATAGATCGAATGGGGGGAGGCCGAGATGGTGGCAGATTCTTAGGAGACCTTTTTCATTAATTAAAACTATTCACGTTAGGAAATCATAAACCAATTGAAAATTTATTTAAGGTTAATTTTTTTAATTTTATATTTTTATATAAATGATTTACCACCATCAAATTTAATAATGTATACATATCTAAACAGAAATAAATAAACATAAAGTTTTGTATTATTATATCAGCCATCTTTTTAAAACTTTAAATATAAGGAAATTCGTATTGATACATTTATTTAGAATAAATTATTTAGAAATTGAAGAGATATTTTTGTTTATTTCTACACCACGTAAACAGAATATTTTTCATTTATTTTTATTCTCGAAATTTGATCGGTTTATTTTTCGTTAAAGCGCCAAATTTGAAACGTTTTCAGCGTGTGATTTGGGAACTACGAAGAATGTTCATGTAAAATACCCGACTGGGTATTTTAATACCCTAAAAACCCTCAAATTTCCCTCTTGAAATTTCCTAAATTGTTTTGATGGTTTGCATTAAACAATGTATTTATTTTTAATCTAGGCATGCCCGTTAATTCCAGCTATCTGTGTCAGACTCTCAAGTTCACAAGTGTTCTGTTTTCACACGGCGATCAATTAATTAAGTTGACTGATTGGGTCATCAGCAGGTTGATCCCATATTTAATGCTTGTTGTTTACAATAATTTCCACGAACTCGTTAGATTAGCTTGTGCCACTTGCTGGTTGTGCAATCACACTCAATGCCGCGAAAATAAACTCTTATCTCTTCTGGGCGGAGAATTCACATCAACATCAGTCGCGAGCTGCTATCACTTTTCATCTTTATAAATTCGCCGTAAGCCGGCTTTAGCCCGACAGTCGTCAGCCCACGCTCAACTTCTCACCATGCGAGTCCTGATCAGTGTCCTGCAACTCCTTGCCGCCTGCTGCCTGCTGCTCACCAGGAGTGTTGGGGCCTTTTGCTGCTGGGACGAAGATTTGATGTACTACTGCCCCTCAGGAGATGTTTGCGATCCGAAAAGCTGCCATGAATTGCCTCTGAGTATCCCTCTAATGATAACTGCCTGCAGCCACTGGAAAGGAAGTGAGGAGGTTACAGGAGCGTAATACAAAAAGAAACCAATTTAATTATACATAAAAAAGAACAAATACCGAAGTTTGTATACAATTGGATCATTATAATTTAATCTAATTTCCGTTTCTATGGCAGCTATATGATATAGTTGTCCAATTTTGTTAAAATCGAAATTCTAGAATAATACAAAATGGTCATATCGCAAATTATATAAAAATACATTGAAAACTGGCAAAGTTGTAATTTTATTCCTCAAAATTTTCCGATTTTTCCTATTGCAGCTATATGATATATATTGTAGTGAGAGCATATAGAAGACTAAGTGCAAAGTTTCATTCAGTTAGCTTTAAAACTGAGAGACTAGTTTGCGTAGAAACGGACGGACAGACATGGCTGTTGATGCTGATCAAGAATATATATACTTTATAGGGTCGGAAATGTCTTCTTCACT
>JAEIHY010000375.1:0-32808 GCA_018904565.1 Drosophila tsacasi
CATAGTCGAGGCACTGAATTTCTTGTTCTTTTTATTTCTCTGCCAGAGGCTTCAATTTTTTGCCTCTCCTATTTTTCCTTTATTATTTAGCGCAGCTGTGTGAGTGCGCCTCGCTTTCAGTTGTTTGATCCTTGCACTTTTTCATAGCTTTTCACCTCCCAACTGTGCTGCGCTATCTCTTTCAATCCATTTTCCTCCCCGGCTCCTTCCTCGTGCTTGAACATTTCCCACGTTGCTTTACACTTGGGCACTTGTTCGTGGGATTTTATGAGCTTAGTTGGCGATTTAGCGATGCTTGTCTTATTTAGTTTTTAAATAAATGGCCAAGGATGTTCACTTGGCTTTGGTCCTCCCTCTGTGAGGGAGAAGTGGCTGCGACTTGTTGGATCTCTCTCATTTTTTATTTCTATGTCTGTGAAAGTGATAATAGCGGCTATTAAAACCGATGGGCTATGTAGGTAATTATAAAAGAACGGTGTCTTTAAGAGGTGTTACATAATTCTTTGAAGATATTTAAAAATAATAAAAGTAGCAAAAAATGTTCTGGCACCTTCTGATGTATTTATTTCATTTTAAGTATAAAGCTATTCGTTTTCATAAATATTTCTTAGAAAATATATATAAAATAATCATAGTCCAATGGAAACCATTTGTAATCTCAACTTTTTTGCCTGCACATTTCGCCATTGCTAAAATCTGTTCACAATTACAGAGCGGAGGACATTAAATTTAATGAAACAACCCCCAAAAAGCCAACCGACTACGATTTGTCTGTGAGGAAAAGTGGAAAATGTGCCATTAAATGGCAAACACCAAAGACCCAGGCTCTTTAAGCGTAAACAAAGGGGGTAGCCAGACCGTCACGGGGTTTTTGTGCTTAAATTTCATAATAAACACAAAGGACAGACACAGGGACTGAGTCCTGAATGTTGGCGCTGAATGGCTCCAACCATCCGGCAAAGACACACACCGGAGGAAAAGAATTCTGTATTAAAATTTGTACTTTTAGATGTATTTGAGGGATGCATTAATTATTAAAAATATGAATTTTCAAGTGGGATCAATCTATTATAATATTAATTCGAGTATAAACCTACAGACTATACTAAAAATGAATATCGATGGAGGATCCATCATTGAATCTCATCCATTTTCTTTCCGTGCAGCTGGCGGAGAAAAGACTTGGTCAGAATTGGTGGTCCTACAAATGCAAGGACTGCTGCACATGTGTGGGTGACTGACTGACAGACGAAGGAGTGGGTCTGGGCTCCGGCTTGTGTTTGTGTTTGTGCAGGACAAACAACAGCAGCATTCATTTTCGCCAAACCAGAAGAAGTGACATAAAAATGCATTAAGCTGAAATTGTCAACAATTTTTCAAGCCACCCCCAAGGGACTACTGGCGAGTCGAGTCGAGCATCCGTATCCACATCCCCGGCGCGTTGGCGACAAGTCCGCCCGAGTAAACAGCCCCGGCAGGGACCTGCCCCGATCCAGGGATGGGCCGGGGCTGATAACCCCAGATGGCAGTCAAATCTGACTGAATAATGACTGTGCAGCGTCGAGACAGTAATAGTGCCCGATACGATGTGGCGGCACTGCCACTCCTATTGGGTTGCCCAGAGATACGGTTTTACATTTTTAGTGTCAGCACAAATTATGATAAATTTGGCGCCACTTCGCCAGTCAGGACATCCGCTATGGCAGAGTGGGGGCAGCTCGGGAACTTCGCTCGCTCTGCGGCTAATAGAAAATTAAAATGCCAGCTTGCTGGCCGCCCATCTGTTGCACAAGTGTATCTCGACATCATGCACATTTCAAAAGCCGAGTTCCTTAAACTTGGACTTTGGAAAGTTTCCTCTGGCCCAAGGAACTCGCAGCCAGTTCCTTCGAGCAAACTGTGTGGTCAGTGAGGCAAACGCTGCTGCTCTTGGCTCGGGAGTTCGTGTGGAAGGGAAACTGTGCGCCAGTCCAGGTCATAATATGGCTCCGCTCGGCCAAACTTTCAGTTTGCCCTCCTTCGGCTTTACTCTTTTCAATTAGCTGGCCGTAAGTTTTCCGAAATATGCTTTGACACAATGTCCCGTAATTTGAGCAGCTAAAAGTTGTATATGCAAGCGCCCAGGCTTGAATTTAATTCACCTTCAAGGAGTTGGATGGTCAAATTGTTTGGCCCAGGATGTCATCGAGTGTCAAGAGTCAAATGTTGGGAGGCAATAGTAGTTTCAAGGCAAAACGCTGTACTATTTATGATGAAGAAACAAATAATATCCGAACTCAATTGAGAAAACTCGGTTGAGTCAATTTGTTTTTAGAAACAAATTTTGGTTTTTGTATGGTATTCACCTTATATACCTACAATATAACCAAAACTAACTAAATTTCCATATGGAGAGAATTTTCTAATTTTAAATAAAGATATATTATATAGTAACACAAAATCCAAGCATATCAAAAAGCCCTTCCGCATTGCTCTTAAAAAAAAATATTTATATACAAATAAGTAAAAGCTGGCTACCAAATTCCATTGCGTTTCTCGATATCAGGTAATCGTACAGGGACTGCTGTGCCAGGCTATCCATAATCTTCTAGTTTTTCCCTCGATTGTGGCTTAATACCCTGTGTGGATTAATAAAAATAAGGTCCTTCGGCGGCGCAGAAGTGAGCAACTAGCAGAGCAATCCGTTTGCTGAAGCAACACTTGGCGCACTCCAATCTGGCGGCTGCCGGGTGTAAATCACTGGGCAGCTGGACATTTGCCTGACACTCGAGACTGGTCGGCACTTCTTAATATATGCCATGCATGTTGCATAAACAAGATTTAAACAAAGGCTGTGGCAGAGGCAAATATTTGCCGCCGCGTGTCGCCAACAATGGGGTTGTGCCTCTCCAAGGAACCAGAACTTGGGTGAACGGATGGCAGGATAGCTGGATGCCCTTTCACTGCCACACAGCAACGTCGAGTGCGGTCTGGTTTTTACTTTGTGTGCCACTCACGTTGTGCTCGTTATTCATATTTATTGCACACGTTGTGGGGCGCAGAGCCACCACCCCAGCACTTCGTGCTCCCGAGGAGTCCTGGGACTGCTACGGCACCGCCTCCCCAGTCAAATGGCCGGGCTGCATGTGCATTGTCCTTGTGCCTCGGCCTCGTGTCTGGCTGTAAAAACTTTGCAATTACAGTTATTTGATGGGATTTACAAAGCACCTCCCGCACTCGTGCCGGTTTGTTTGGACATTCGTTTGCCGCCGGATTGTTGCAACCTTGTCTATTTAGTGTGGCATGAAATGGGCGCCGCTGAGCCACACAGCCACACAGCCAGACAGCCGCAGAGACACAGAGGGCTGAAGGCGCTAAATGACAGTGGAGCAGCCAGAAAGTCTAATCCAATGACTGGGGAATCGGGGACGCTGAGCTGCAGGCTCTTCTGTGAGTGTGTGTCTCAAATGTGAAGCTCTGTTGATGGAAGTTTGTCATTTTTTGTGGCTTCAGTTTTGTGATAATGAAGAGTCACTCAGGTCGTGGCAGGTTTGATTAGGTTACAAGGGGTTAGATTCCAGGCATCTGTGTCCTCAGACCTTTGATGTGGTTGAAGTTGTTATAATTAATTGTAATTGTTTCATCAAGAGGCGACTTAAGAATAATATTGTCAGGTAGTATACATTATGGGAAGTAAATCGGGTTGTCGCTTTTATTATACTTCCAGAGAACACCGGAGGTATTCCATTCCTGTCCCGCCTGTAATTGTCCGCTTTTGTTCCAAACATTTTTATAAAGCACTCAATTTCAATCAAAAGCTTATGACGACCATAAAATACAACATTTATTGCGACTGCAGGATTTGGGAATGTCCGTCAAATGTCTGATGATAGCCTTTCGGCAAATACTCAAATTTTTACGACACGCACGAGAAGTGAAAGAGGATAAAAATGATTTTTAATTTCATCTCACATAATCAGGGAACAATTTATTCATATTTTATTGAGGGGGAGCGATAAATGCAAACAGGTGGAACGAGGCTCTGGTTACACAGAGCCTTTTTTCTGCCCTTTCGTTTGCCATAAGCTGATTTATGAATAATGCCAGACCTGGACCTAAAAAACGCACGGGCAGTAAAACAGGGAATCGGACATGTGTACAAATGTCCGCCACATTCTGCATTATATATATTAAAATATATACCCATCAAAATATGTATGGCAGAGTCTGTGTTTGAGGGTGTTCGGTTAGAGATTTGTGGCATAAAACCATGCCGAAAGTCATGTCAGTACGTGATCAGAATAGATATTAAAAAGGTACATTTTTCAGTTCAGAGAAGTCGAAATGGTGCTACTCTTTCAAATAATATCAGGGAAAAATATTTATTGTAATTGGTTTTAGGTGGTGCGGAAGTAAAGAATTGCATCCTAATTATAAATATTTTCTTAGCTTGCACAGTAAAATATTTAATATAAAGCAATAAGAAGGAGCAAGTCGTAAAATCAGTTTACGATGCAGCATTCCTTCTCAGCCGAAAGGGTAAAGCTCTCTCAACCAACCAACAGGCATCTAAAATATCGTGGGAATTGTCGAGTCAATAAAATCCGTTTGGGATTTATTTAATAAAAAGTCCAAATAATAAAACACAAAATTCGCATAATAAATTATGCACAGCGCAGTAAAACAAAATGAAGAAACGGAGCGGAAAAACAAACAAACGGCAAAAAATTGATAATAAAATAAAAGCAAATGGTAAATTAAAAATGAGAGGCGCGATGATTTTTTATCGCTTTCAGTTGATTTCTATTAGACACGGCCCGCGGGACCTGTTTGTTCAGTCCCTTTTCGCTGAAAGCATTATTGCCTTAAATAATTAAACATAATTGTTGAAGGTTTGTTTTTCATTTCCCGTGTTATTGTTTCATTTCAGGCCTGACCGCCGCTCTGAGGGACGTCCGCGTGCGAGTGCCGCACGCGGTCAAGCGCGGGGACAAGGCCATCCTCAAATGCTTCTACGACATCGAGGACGACAGCCTGTACTCCGTGAAATGGTATCGTGGCAGGCGCGAGTTCTACCGCTACACGCCCAAGGAGACGCCGCCGATGAAAATCTTTCACTTCCCCGGACTGAAAGTTAGAGTAAGTTGATAATTGGGATATTTTTAATAAAACAAATAACAGAGAACAAAGAAAGAATTACTAACCATTGGCAGTTGAATGTATTAATTAAAAAACCAAAATCTCCACTGATAGCTTATATGTATTATAAAACCCAGGTCTTTATTTCTTCTTTGGTAGAAAAAAATGATAAAAATCCTCGTTTGAAAAGTCTGTTTATTAAGCAGTATTTTTTCCTAAAGACTTGCAATTTAATTTAGCAAGTTATTCCACACTCTGCTCTGTCTAGTAAAATATATGATATGTACCTAGAAACTTCAGTCGTCTCTACAACACTTTCCCTTTCTACTTGACCTTTTTTTTATTTAATTTCGGTTTCCATTTAATAGAGACACAAAATATAAAAAAATAAAAGTGCAGCTAGGTCAAGGCTTAAAGAAACTATCACAGCTCACCAAAGCTAGATTTAAAATAATGTTTAATTCAAAATTTCATTTAATTCACAATAGAATCAGATTTTGTGCTTAGAAACTTTAAAATACTACTTATACTTTATATAGAAGTTACTTTATCTGACTTTTTCACTTATCGTTATGTCGTATTTCATAATATTTCGCTACACATAGAAAAAATCTCTTCATAAAAATGACTCTTTACCATTTATAATCCTGTGATTATTTTCTTAATATTTCACCTAAATCCATATATGTATGGTATATACTATTTTTTTAGTTTCCGACATATATTATTCCAATAAATCTGACCAACAGATTCTTGTTTTGGTTTTCGGCATGCCATTTGCACAGCCCCATGAAAATAGTAGGGAGGGAGAAAAAAGGAAGGAAGAAAAATAAATTAAACCAAACTAAACGGGTTGCGGCCTCAACAATGTAAAACATTTGCATTTCCAGGGCGGCAAAATCGAACGAAACGCTACAGTTAACAAGGAGGAGCAGACGCATGTGAAATTTCAATGCACAATCAAATCAAAACACGGTTTTTAACTTCCGCTTCACGGCAGTTACGAGCCGGAAAAACAAAAACGTACATTTAGATTCCCGTTTGGGTCTCGAGCCTTGTTTTTTAGTTTCGAAATGCGTTCTGGGTAGCTGGCAATATTTTTCAATAAATATTGGCATTTTTAAATTGGTTCGAAAATTATTCAGGCATATAAAGAAGCACGATGGCATTTTATTTATTTGCGTACTGTTTGTGTGTGTGTTCGTATTTTTCATTCAAATTTATTTTTCCAACTCATGTGACAATAAAGACAATAAAACCATATTCTTTAGCATTCAAACAGTTATTCTGTTTTAGAATGGTGAAAATGGAGTGAGAATAGAAATGTTTGCGTCCAAATAGAATGGAAATTCTGAAACGAAGGGAAATATATACAATAACTAAACGAGAATGTTAGAGAAACAATGGAAATGGTTTTTGAACAGTGAAAAAAAGGATAAGCAAATATTCGCTGAATCCAAATATGTGTGATTTTTTTTTTTTTTATAAATTAAGTAAGGCTTTATGGCTGAACAAAGAAACTTCCCGCGTTCAATTGAAGAAGGACCGAAATTCATAAAATAATTCTATTAAATATACATTTCGTAAACATTTATTTTTATTAATAATTGATTAAAACTCAGGTTTTTCTATATTTATTTTTATTAGCCGAACATAGAAAATATGTACAAGCATTCTCGAAAAATTTTACAAAACAACAAACCCTCACCTATAAAAGCAGCCTCTATGATCTAGGCCCCTATGAAAATAAGGAAGAGCTCTTATTTATTTTTAAACATATACACATACATTTATGTATGACCGGAAGGAATGCTGCAAGATACATTTGTTTGACAATTTTTCATCAGCAAACAGCGTTTGAGATACGTGGAAAAAATATGGTTATATGGGTGCTGTGGGCATTTAACAAAAAATATACATGGATCCCGCACTCACAGCTCCCTTGCTTTTATTGACTTTTTTGCAGCGCGTGTCCTCGAACGAGAGCCAATTGGTGCTTGAATCGGTAACAATGGCTACATCTGGTAAATACAGTTGCGAAGTATCTGCGGATGCGCCCTCGTTTCATACATTAATAGCGGCAGCCGAATTGGAAGTTATTGGTAAGTGAAAAGGGCAGCCGCGAAAAAAGGCAGTAACGTAACATTTCCGCCGAAATTTTCGCGACGATAATATTAAAGAGTTCTCTTTGACCCAAAGCGGTCACTTGGCAACTCTCTGGCGTTTATGTTTAAATTTTGCGAGTGCAAATATTAAACTAATTTAGATCTCAAAAACGAAAAATGCCAAAGTAAATTAATTTTCAGTTCAAGTGCTTTTCCTTAACGAAAAGCCAGGAAACTCAAACTCCCCCAAGGCGAGGCCAAAGCCTGAGACAAACTTGCCAACTCGACTGGCTGTCATATTCAATTGGCCGGACCAAGTCTGAGCACGGCACTCATAGACGGACTCAAAGTGCTTGTGTGTTTGTGGGGATTGTGGACATAAAACTTAAAAATAAACTCTGAGTTCGAATGTTTTGGCAGTTAAGCAGACAAAATACAAACAAATTTGCGGGTAAACGAGATAAAGATGAAGACATTTAAGCCGGCAAACACAGTGAAGGCCTTCGGAGCAAATGTTTTGCCAAAGCCCGGAGACGGTCAATAAACTGCCAAACTGACTGTGTGGGCTGTGGAGGATGGGCACTGTGTTTTCCGGACTGGATATGTGGATATGTTGACGTAGGTGAGCTCAAATTGGCTTGACAAACTTTTGGAAGTGTCTATTTCATGTTTATGTGCCACATATGCGGATGTGTGCGCCGGCTGGTTTTCATTCTGACTTTCGGGGATAATGGACAGTAAGAGAAATGAGTTTTACCCCCTAACCTCTGTGGCAGCCAGGGTATGCTGAGTTAACGAAAACGTGACCGTAAGTGTAAAGCTTGAACAGATTTCTCTAGATAAAACTTGAAGAAAAGTAAAAAATTAGCTAATAGGGATAGGCAAGTAAAACCAATAGATCCATTTTTAGAAAAGGTTACTTTAAATAAAGACAATATAAATAAATAAAGGTAAGATTAGTGAGTAAATCTTGGAATATGGTTTATCCATGTTATTCATTTCGTAGAACTACAGACCAGACCTACAGGATACCCAGTAGTCGGAGCACTCGACTGTACCTTTCCTTCCGCTTTAAAAAATATCCCTTAGAGTGCTGGCCCCAGATTCCAACTGCATAGCTGGGGCATTTTTGGGATTTCAGTCTCCTCACAGTGCAAATTAAAATTCCGACTCACTCCGACCAGGACAACTCGTAATTATTTCAATTATGAAATGGGCCTTGACACACACACACACACACACACACTAGATATTGATTGCGACACACACCCCCGCCGCAATCCCAGCTGACAGGACGACAGGTTGGGTCAGAGCTTGGCTCGGATTCTGGTTTTCCGTGCGCCGCAGAGTATCAAAAATATAGTGACAATCGATCCGGTCCACCTGTGAACTGATGCCATCTTTCCTTTCTCTCTCTTTTCCACCTGCAGAGCCGCCGCACAACGCGCCGTCCATAACGGGCATCCATTCCCGATACAGGGTCGGCGACATATTGCGAGGTAATTGCACATCGCGTCACTCGCGACCGGCGGCCAATCTCACATGGACAGTGAATAATGAAGAGGTGAGTGGACCGCCCCTTTAGCCTTAGCAGCACTCAACCACCACGCATCCAGCATTCAGCAACCAGCATCCCGCACCCAGCACCGCCCCCTAGATCTGCGCCCCCGGACGGACTCGATATTATGCAAACGCAATTTTCTTGTTTTCAAGCGCTGGCATCTGCCCGGAATTTATGCGTCTGTTTTTGGGGAGGGAGGGCCGAGCTAAGGGGTTAAGCCCCCCCCCTGTAATTACCAGAAAAACACTCGCATTCGTGGAGATCAACGCAGTGGCGACACGCCCCCTTCATAACCATACATTATGCCGCCCATCCTGGGAACGTCAAAATTTAGGTGTTATTTTTTGTAGGCACCGCGCTTCCATATGCATATTTTCGTACATATCTGGCGATTGGGGAAAACGGAAATGGGCCTGGGAAATGTGCGGAATTAAGAGAGGGCCCTCGAGTCTGGGGACAATTTTCGCAGTTTTGCATTTTACATTTCTCAATTATTTTGGCCACTTGTCGTGGCCCACGCCCCCCTAATTGTGGATGTCAATTGCGAGAGCGTTGAAAAGGGTTATTGGTAGAAATTACAGAACCACCATGCAGATAGCGCAGCATAGAGATAAAAAGATACCCAAAAAATATTAAATAAGCCACCGTTTTTCTCCATTTATAAACTGTATTTAAAAACTGCAATTTATGAATTCATGCATCGTCCTTTGGAGCTTCTTGAAGCTTAAAAGAAGCTTCTGATTTCATCCCAGCATCTGAACAGAGTTAAATTTGGCGTAAACCTCACGCCTAGGCCTATGGAAACTGAAATAATAAAACTCACCTGCCTAAGTAATTAGCTTACATATCCTGTGAGCACATACACAGTAATTTCGGGAAACAGGAAATAGACAGAGACGAAAGATTTTGACATACACCGAAAGAAATACATTTATAGTGTAATGTATTGTAATGATTTTAATGAATAATTCATTTTCATGCTCTATCGACTTGAATTTTTTTGATTTTGAATTTGTTATGGTGATATCTGGCAAAAGTTATAATACTCTGAAAGGCCACAAAATCTTCTAGATAGATAGATACTTTAAACTTTTCTAATTATAGCAGGTCAAATATTGCAATGTTTATATTGGTTTGATTTCTTGTATTTTACCTCCAGAAAATCATAAGGAATTTTAAAATTTTACAAATTCAATACATTAAATTATATATATTAACAAATTATATACAAATTATTTACATTATTATTTGCTGTGCACGGCGTGAAGGCATCAGGCAGCGGCAATTTCAGCATCACTCAATGGCAAACAATGCTTATTGATGCTGCATAATAGGAGCCACACCGGAAAGTGGGCGTCAGCCAGCAGGTGGTGGTGGGTGGTGTCGGGAGGGAAAACAAAGCTAACACACACATACATACAAATGGGCACTCACAGACGCACAGCTGCACACACACACAGACCACTGTGGAGGCGCCCCGTTTGAATGGGAAAGCGAATGCCGCCGAATTGGTTGTCGAATTGAGTTGAGTCGGCCACGCTCGGTTGATTGCTTGTGCGAACCTGTCCCAATTCACAACACCCCCTAGCCCCCAGCCACTCCCCTTTCAGACCTCCCTTCTCCCCACCGCTCAGCGCCCTTTAGCCACCAGCATTGCAGGCCACAAAATGCGCTTAAACAATAAGCCAAACAAAAACATACCGCCAAAACCAGCCGACAAACCAGCGGAATAAGCGCGTAACACGAACCACTAGATAGCGATTGCAGTACAAACACAACAAAAATGCTCGAATCGGTTGAAGGAGCGCACGACTTTGGGGCATAGGGCAAATTAATTTGCAGCCATGAAGTCAATCAAATCGCAGGCCCCATTGGGCCAAAAGATGCAAAAAGTACTGGCGAAGGATATGATTTTCAGATCGAAAATAAAAGCTTTGATTGCTTATACAAATTCAAGACCAACCTTTAGATAATGTTAATTTAAGAGTTTGTTTTAAGGTCGACACAGATACTTAAACTGCGTTTAAAATCTATTAATTTAAAAATGTAGAAAATAATATTTAAATTTAAATTTATTCGGTGTTCTTTTAGGTAAATCCCTCCCATGTGCGTCACCATAAGTTACTCAAAGATCCCCACAACGAAATGCAAACCGCCATAGTGGGCATCCACTTTGTGGTCACTGATCAGCACTTCGACAACGGCAAACTCAAGGTAGGTTGTATCCTTAAGAATGGAGAATTTGCATTCTTAATTCGTCGATTCCTATACTCCACAGCTCCGGTGCAGTGCCCAGCTGCACGACGTCTACTGGAAGACCACGGAGAAGACGATTCTCGAGGTGGATCCGTTCGGGAAATACGGAAGCGGGGCCAGCGGAAACCGGGTCAGTCCCGACGAGTTCTACGACCAGTACACGCTGCACGAGGACGAGCAGTTCCACAATAAGAAGAACAGCTACCTGACACAGCTGCAGGGTGAGTTGAGCAGCCAATTAGTGCCGGACACTCCACTCACAAAACACGTGCACTCGAAAATGTCCAAGTTCTAGCTACAGTCGATCTTTGCTAAGTCGAATATGAAATTTGTTTGCAAGAAACCTCTCTGCCAAGACCCTTAAAAACCAAATTAGAAACCACTTCTTGATATTATTAGTATTGTTTTTTGAGTATTATAAAATTCCATTAGTGTTTATTGTTTAATATTAATATATATTTTATTCTTATTGATTAGGAAGAAGGGCTTAAATGGGTAAAAAAAGTTAACAGCTACTCAATACTTATTAAGAATTTGAACTATATTAGTTAGTCAGGGCTTAAACCGTTTATTTGTTATCTTTTCTGTGCTACTTACATAACATAAATATGGCCTTACAATTTTATTTAGTTATTTATTATTTTGCAAATCCCTTATATGCTCTCGTCTCACCTTTGCCAAGTTCGCCTGTAGTTGGACAGAACGAAGCGAACTACCAGAATACATCGAATACATGCCCTGCGTTTGTCTACGTTTCTTTCTATTTTTCGTTAGACTTTGTTTTTCGTTTTGTATTTTCAGGCGAAGAAGACGACGGAGCGACGGGCGGCGTGAAGGACGGAGGCGCCGCCTGGCGCGGCGCTGGTTTGTCGACGGGCTCGCGTCCGTGCCACAGTCAATCCTGGGCGCTGCTGGCCCTGGGCGGCGGATCACTGATGGCGGCGCTCAGTTGGGCAGTCGGAGGGCAATTAGTGTCGCCGTTGCACGCGATGACAAAGACCGGCAGGGCAGCCACCAATGCGAGCAACACCGGCAGCAGCCGGAGCAACCCCACCAGGAGGTGCACAGTCCGCCGGACAAGGCCCGGGGAGATGCGGGCGCCGCAGCTGGACGGGGGACGCACCCTGCGGGCGTCGATGCGCAGCTGGCAAGGATGCAGCAGCGGCAGGAACAACAACAGGAGAGGCGTTGGGCAATTAACATGATTCAATTGCCATGCAACTCGAGTGCCACACTTCAGGGACGGTAGGGGATGCGGAGGCCGAGGCGGAAACGGAAGCGGCGACGGATGCGGGAGTCCAGCATAGATAGGGAATGTGGGTGGAGTTTAGCCCAAGGCCAAGACCCAAAAGCAACTGCTAAATGTATCTAAATATTTACACACCTACACTAACACACCAGACACTCGTTTCAGCTAGCTCAAAGTAACTTCAAATGCATTTAAGGAAAAATACAAAGCCGAACAAGACAATCAGGGAAGCCGCAGCGAAGGCCCTCCGGCGACTTCAATTTACACGAAAAGGGTTCTAGTTATTCATTCAGAATGTGGCATTGGTAAGCTGAACATGAAAACAGCGACTAGGACCCCTTTCGAGTGACTTGGAGACACGAGAGTCTTTCGTGGCGCCCCTGAAGAAAAGGAGAACGATACTAAATACTAGCCTAGCGCCAGTTCATCATAAATGCCGCGAATTTCATTGGCTTAGTTATTCCAAAACAGAGGAGATTGCCAGGAGGTGCGAATTGGTTTCCATTGCACACTTAATCGAAGTTTGCAAACGTATTGAACGGCTTTAGGAGTAATGCTTGACAATGGTTTGAACTTGAACTTTAAACCCTACCTGGATCTTTGACCTGATTGGATCCGGGGAGCCACTTCGAAACCAATCTGCCAACTCCGGGTCGGGAAACCAGATGAAACCAAAATGAAAATGTTGTGCTAAGCTTTTAATTTTTTGTTCTCTTTACATTTATATATCAAAGTCAAGATTATTTATAAATCGTATAAATTGTATTTATATATATATATGTATATGTATTATGTAAAGTTATATATACATACTACGCCTAAATGTAATGCCCGGACAAACCAAGTGAAAAGAATTGGGCGGCAAACGTAAGCAACTAGAAGTTAAGTCTAAATATTGCCTATATATGTGACAGTATATATGTATTGTATTTGTATATATTATATAAATGAAGCGGGCGAAGGAAATGGAGATATGTATCATATAAGTATTTACGGTAGATAATCAAAATAAAAAACAAAATATCGAGGAAAATAAATAAGTGGTTTTTATATGGGAGCGGAAGCAAATCCTTCTCAGAATAGCTATTTCCAGATCTAAACCCCTTATTCACATAACTGAATAAATGCTTTTCTTCAATCTTCATTTAATGGTTGCCCTAATGGGCTACGATACGCTGCCCATACTTTAATCATCGCTTCTTTCCACACAATAACACAATTAATTGGCCCACATTTGTCAGCATATCATGACCGAATGCTGGGGGAAACCCCCCAAGTTACAGGAACTAATGATCTCGGACTCCGCTCCACTTATAACAAATGGCAAACAATAAATGCGAGCTGGAATTGGGATACTGGGAGACATCTCGCACCTGTCCATTAGCCTGTGTTTTGTTGTTCCCAAACAATTAGCATAACTAAAACGCTCAATTAAGCGCCTAAAATGCTGCTGCACAAAAACCCTCGATCCTTTGTCCTTATCTCCTTGGCCCAGACTAATGCAATTTTCACCTGGCTGCTGCTTTCATTTTATTACACATTTCTTCGCTTTTTTCAGTCGCCTTTTCTTTGGTTTTCTCCTCTCTTTTTCTTTGTGGTCTTGTGAATTTCCCCGGGTTTCTTCGCATTGTCTGTCGCGTAATGTTTATTTTTAATTATATTTTTTCGCCCATTGCCGCTGTTGCCTTCTTTATTTCGTTTGCTCTTTCCATTTGGGGCCTTCTTCGGTTCCTGTGCTCTTTGGTTTTTGCCGGCACTTGGTGGGTGTAATAAACGTTAATGGCGGTTGACCACAACGAGAAATGGCCGCACTTCGCTCTCGGGCGCACTGTCGCCGCATGGAGACATTTCTCCCGCTTGGAGGCATTAAATTTAATTGTCTTTGGTTTAATTGGGGATTTGTTATCAGCTGTTTAGTGGCTTAATTATTTAGAATTGTTTATCCCGAATCAGCAGAAATTAAATCATATTTCGTAAGAGCCAGCTAGCCTCGTGTTGCGGAAACTTCTTCTGGCAGAAGTTCTCAACACAAAGCGGCTAAAAGCATTTAACGGAGAACGTCAAGCCCCGAACAAGAAGTGCAAGAGGATGGCAGCCAGAGAACTTGCAGCCCAGCTTGGGCGGTTCTTTTTCCATTGTCGGCTGCAGCTGGAGGAAAGTTTCAGCCAGCCCCGAAAAAAAATTTAATAAAGTTGCCTGGCGTCTTAGAGGGAAAGAAAAGCCGCTTTTAAAAATGTTGCAAGCAGCAACTCGGCTTTGGCTTTTCACTTAGCCAACAACACGGGCACAGGGCTAGATACATTTAAGCAGATGTAGCTACATATTCATAATGCTGATTTTCCCTGTTGTTGTTCTCCCCTGTCACTGTCACCGTCGCCCTCGCCCTCGCCCCACGGCCCGTTGTCCGGGAGATTGAAAATTTATTCAAAAGTCTGCCGAGTTTTGTCAAGTCTGGCATGGGGTCGCTCGAAAGGGAATAGGCGGGCCGAGTCCTGCAAGTGGCTCTGCCCCAGGATAATAACTTTAACTTGAAAAGTAGCCCGGCAAGCGGCTTTCTCTTGTTAGTTTCTCGCATTACCATCTCCCCGCACGGAACTGAAATTTACATTTCAGGATACGTTTAAGTACGAGAAAGTAAAAGCTGTCGGTTGTCATAATTCTGAAGAAAGTCGAAAGCTGCAAGATGTTTCCCATGAATATTATGTGTAATTAGGAACACTTGAAAGGTCACCGAATATACTGCAGTTGCGTTGATATCACTTTCAAGGGGATATATCGTTTTCAGGAATACTGTACTTTTGTAAAAAACAAATATTTGTAGTTTAAATATGATTATTATATTTCCTTATGAAGAAAGGTTGGCTTGACTTAAGGAAAGTCATTGTAAATAATTCAAACCCTCAATCTTCATTTATTCTCCTTCTGGTCCTTTTTAGATATAGTATGATTGCTTTTGGTTTATATTAGATGTCTTTAATTCACATTTTATTCGTAATTTTTACTCATTGTTCTGAATAGTATTTCTTCCCTGAATTATCTTACACCATTATCCTTTATTCACCCTTTTTTATTGTCTTTAGATCGAACAAATATATATGTATTTAACATATTTACAAATATTATGGTACTACAACAATAAATATATTTTCATATATATTTTGTAAGGTTCTTGAGAGACACTTCACAGCTTTTTGGCTTGCACCAGTTTGCCTAAATGTTTGTCACACTCGTGAATATTTTATATAATTTTTCTTCCATTACGCAAAGTTTCTGTGTTTCCCGACAAATCCTCACCTGGCTGTCACACCATTTTTAAAATGTACCCTTTCGACGGAGTCACGCATGTCGTCATCACCTCCCTCAACTCCAAAGAACCTCCCCCTGTGATAAGCCATGGATCGGGGAGTCACCACACCCACAAGGAGCAACCACAGGCCACGAGCAAACGAACAAACAAACAAACCCAAGCAGAAACACATTTAAAGTCATAAATTTTTATTTATATGATGATGACTTAAGTTCTACGTGCGTTAACTCAGCACCTGGAACACCCCTCCGCCGCACGGTTACAGCTTCCTTTGCCGGGCTTTAGTTAAGTGCATGATTATGCTTTTAGTGGCACGTTGAGGTTTTGTCAGTCAGTTTGCGATGCTGCAGCCCTAACTCCTGACTCTGACTCTGACTCAGACCGGCATTCCCGAATTCCTTCTTTTTTGTCGTTGCAATGTGGCAAGCAGAACAGGTCTTGGTCTTCGACTCAAGCACACGTGCGTTAATGGAAAATTCCCTTTGCAGCTGCACACTCCATTTTTAAAACCGGTGGTTATGGTTATTCTTTGGTGCCTTCTAGTTTTGAGCTTTACGATTTATGTTTCTGGAATTTTGCCCTGTCGGTCAGGAGTCCTTGTCAGGAGTCCATGAAGGCAATTAGTAGTTTGGCAAGGTAGCGGGACCACACAGTTGAAGATTCTTTTTGGCTCGGGATTTGGACGTAAAGTTATACAAAAATATTATTTGCAAAAGCTGAAGGGACTCTTAATTGGCAATTATTTTATTTAAATAAGAACTTAAGGCTTTTTTTATACAAACCCCACTGGAAATAGCTACATTTTTTGTATGCAAATCTGAGACTTCATTAAAAGTATTGAATACAAAGTTATTCGGGGAACATAACGACATCAGTATAAAGGCGAAAAGTTATGATCGAGAAGCATCTCGTCTCTTTTTTCTACGGAGCTTACTGTTAAAATCATAAAAAGTATGAAGTCATTCCGAGATAGGACTTTTTACTACGTGCTTTGCGGCTCACTAACCACATAAACAGGCGCAGCAGCCAAAAAGTGTGCAATCAATTTTGATGGGCATATGTTAAAGGCGGAGGCAAAGATATGGCAAATAAAACCACAAATGTAGCCACTACAAAGGATCCTTCCTCACAGCGCCAACGGCTCCGGCAGTAAAAGCAGAAGGCAAACAAAAAATCACAAAAGCGCTATGAATTATTGGGACCGGGCTACAAACTAACGAATTGTCATATAAATTTTAATAAGCAGTGCCGCTGACTACATAAAATGTGCAAACATAATTATTGGCCGGAATGCAAGTCAAACAAGGATTTTATGGCCGAGCATCCAGCTGGAAGGCAGTGTGTGTGCTGGTCTGAGTGTGTAAATTATTGTGTCGAGCCAAGGAAATTAAAACATTTCGGGAAAAAGCGCCGGGACAGCCAGACACTGTCTGCCAGGCTCAGGCACTTCGCCATGAGTCAGCTGGGAGTTTGCCAAAAAAGCAGCTCAAGTAAAAAAGAAGCATCACCATAAATTCAAGTCAAACAAAGCGTTACGCGTAGTTTTGCCCCCACAGAAACGTATAAGTAAATATTACACAGCTTCGAGTTGGGCTAAAAGCAAGTTTGTCGCTTTGCCAAATGTTGCATTTTATAAAGCGAAAACACTCACAATGCGAGTGCCAAGTATACACTATCCGCAGGTTGTTAGCAATTCTTTGCAATGAATAAAATCAGGAAAAATTAATCAGTTGATAAGAAGGTTTCTTAAAGAAACCGATCTTAATCAGTAAGTGAGTAGTTTACTATTCAAAATAAATTCGTAGTTTTGTAAACTACAATTCCTAGGCAGTTGAAAAAAATCCCTATTATTAGAATGAAATCCACGATACTCCACATTCGGAATTGGGAGCACGGAATGCTCTTCCGCTGGCACTTTCATCACCGCCAACCGACACCACAATTATGTGAGAAGCTTTCGAGGGATGGCAAACATTTACCCTGTCGCCTGAGAGAATCCTGCGGAAGAACAGCGGCAGGAGCAGGGACAACATGAAAAAATCACAGCTTCTATGCGTTGGCATGCGATGTTGTCTGGCTGAGGTCCTGGCGGTTCCAGTGCTCCGTGGTGAAATGATGCGACAAAGTAAGTAGCAAATGAGGTTGCCGGGGTTGTACCACGGCGACTGCCATTTCTTCTACTTCGGCTGGTTGTGTTTACTGCAACATAAATCAAAATCAAAGCCAGAACAGAAAAACAACACGCCTGAGGCAAGCCGAGGATTCGCATACATATTTCCCCATTTTCGGTTTCGAATTCGCCCGAGGTTGGAGAAAGGATGGCAGGAAATGCAGCCATGTAGCCTGGCATAGTTAGATACATGTGTGGAGATAAACAAATATTTTCCGCCTTTCCTTTTTCGGGCGGACAGATACAGCGAGACAAGAAGACTAGTTGATGTTGCGTGTAAAGTGGATGATAAGTGAAATATGCTCTCGTTTTGCAAATTTCTTTTTAGGTCGAACAAAGGATAAGGGATAGGGAAAGTACCACAGAACGAATGCCATTTTGGGTTACCTTTTAAATTGAAAACTAAAATATTTCTGTTAAAGCGAGAGGAATTAAACGCAATATTATTTAACTATGGTTTAAGGAGTATTCCTTTTAAAATTATTCAAGAACTGCAAAAGCCTGCTTCTAAATTAATTTAAACCACCTTCAAAAGTTAAGCAGGGATTTTTAAAAATGAAATATCTTTGGTCTTTGTGTCTAAATTTATTTACAGCTTATCAACCCATCAATAAATTATTTGAGTGATGTCTAAAATATTATGCAAATTATTGAACAAATTAAAAACTGGTTCTCCGCTTCTGCTGTGCAGTTTTCACTTTGGTTAATTACATTTCCGTAAAGTTTTCCAACAAATTTCAACTGCCAGCGCCATGACGGACCTTTTCAATTAGGGCAGGAACTAATTGTTGTATAAACAGAAAATGAGAAACACGAAAAAGATAAACAGATTCCATGAAATACTCGATTCCCCAACAACCTGCGCGCCCTCGGCAGGACAGCGTCTGGTTCGAACGCTGAAATTTAATAATGAATAAAGTGAAAAAAGGCGAAATTATGCAGTGCAAAAGTACAAATAAAGAGCGAAGCCCGACGCACGTATTAGCCGATAAGCACGCACATATCCCTGATTGTTAATGAAGTGCACACTCGGAATCATTTCCGACCTATGAGCGCAAATTGAACGAACTGAAACGAGAGGGAGCCAAATTCGGTCCGGAATATTATTAAAAGCGGGCGACGGGCGACAATTCTCGCTGCTTGCGACTGAATGTGTAAGTAAATAAAATTACATTACATTACGAAAACAGGAGAGTGTAAAAAGCAAATGCTTGCATTTAAAATTTCGCACCTGTTCGGGCGGCGAATAAATATTTTATTAGGCATCCCGTTGCCCGAAATGAGTTCCAGCCACCGCCGGCACGTCCACACGCACCGAGGCTCCACTCACGCACGCCTGTGGGGAGCAAATGAAACCGAATACGCGATGATTTCAAATCTAACTGCTGCCTTCTGTTTGCTCGCCGAAATGTGCAATGACATTGACTGCGCCGCGCGAAATGCGATGTCCTCTAATGAATGGACACAGAACCCACGGGCGGAGGCCGGGGCTCCTTTGTGCGGGGTCCAATATGCCGAAGCCACGCAGAACCCCGGGCATATTGGCCAGCTCACGAGTCTCATAAGGTAATGGCTGCGCTTCGCTGAATTATTTACCATTTCCGCAGGCAAGTGCTAAGCATATCAAAAATATTACTTTAAACGGCTGTGAAACAAAATTTCAATTACCAAAACTAATTATATCGGAATAACTATTAAAAACCACTTAGAAAGGAGAACTTCGATATATCTTTTTCAACTACATATACCAACTAAAATGTTTTTATTTCTGCCAATTCGTAATTTGTATCCATTTAAGTTTGACTTTTTCTTTGATTCCGATATGCTCGCTTGTTCCCTATAATTTTTTGTGTACTCAGCATGTTTTCAATTCCATTTCACATGCATCGGGAATAGGCAGACCATTCGCATCACATTTTACTCCATTTTTGTCCCTTTTAGTGCGTTCCTCAGACCGTCGTTGTGCCGTTTCGCCTATTATTAGGAATTGCAGAAGGCACGGATTGCGTTTGTTTCTAATTTTTTGTGTGTCTTCTTCCTAAGCCTGACTTCCATTTCAGTGCCTGTTTGGCGGTGTTCAGAAGTTCCTCACACTTTTAACGGTTGGCTTTGAATATACTAAAGCTTTAATAGGTAATTTTTATTTAACCCCAAATCAGATTCTCAATTTAAGCTTAAAATGTTCTTAAATATCACAAATCCTACAAAAATGATATTGAAAATGATATTTATAAATCAAAAATCAAAGAATATCATTCAAAATATTTTTAATGCAATCATTGGACTTCATCACTTATTTACATCTAAGTGAAGAATTTTAGAACTCTACACACACCCCTTTGCCGCCTTTGAACCGTGTTGTCAGTCTCCAAACAAGGTGAAATTCAATATTTTTTATTGGTCACCAGTTCCCTTTGGTCGAATTCCGACAGAGTGTTTACTATGCAAATCGAATGACGGAAGCCGAAGGGGCAATATCAAAGCACCGGAGAACAGAAGCATAAGGTGCACGGCGCCATGAACCAACTCCGGTCCCAGGGGGAAATATCACAAAGAATTAATTAATATTCCGGAGGTCTCCGCGACACCCACTCACCACACACTCTCCTCTGTGTTATTTAATTTTAAGCGGACAAAACCGAGAGGGTTTGAGCGGCGGCGCCCGAGGGGAACTTATCAGTGTCAACGCTGTGCCAATAAAAACTATACTGGCATGCAAATATTTCCACAATCAAACAAATAGCAGCAGGAGCGGCACAATTGAAACGGGTCCGGGGCTGGGATGTGCCAACAAAGGCTGAGGAGGGAATCCCACAGGACGGGACGCCATGTGAAGCATGCAGAAATAATGGCAGGAGCGCGCAAAAGGAAAGCCGGAGGAAGCTGTGGATGTTGGGAAATCGGGGAAAGCTGGAGCGTGGTAAGTGCTGGAACAGCTGCCGCACGATTTCCTTCTACCCGACGCAACAGGACATCGCAGGAGTGGCTCCGGCTGCTGCTGCCTCCCCTGGTTTCCTTAGCCGCCTCGGCTTTGATTTGCTAAAGAAAAAGCAGCCACACCAGCCAGTAGTACAATAACAAGAAAATTTGCATAGCTTACTGCAATTCGTTGCTGCTTTTTCCTCAAACAACAGCCACTTCAATTCCCTGGGCCCCTGTCTTTGCAGTTCTTTTATTTCACTTTTTACTTGGCGGTGGCCGAAGATGAGAAAAAAACCCCGCGAACAAGTTGCCAACTTTCATACGCCATGTGGGACGCACTTTTTCCGTGGCGCAGAGTGGGAAAAAAGGCGAAACGGCTATGAAAGTTGTTTTTAAACTGATAGAATTTTTTGAATCCCTCAGCTGACCTTTATTGTTATCCTCCAGCAGCTAGTTAACTTTTATTTCACCACGCGAAACTTTCATTTTTATTGTCTAACATGGGACACAACAAGCTCAAAGTTATTTTTTAGATGTATACAGTACAATATTTTAATACAAGCAAATAATTTCCTGGAGGAGGCCACAGCATGTTGTGATTTTAATTATTAGTTTTCGTTCAATTAGTTCATTCGTAAATAAATATATTTTTAAATTAAGGGGGTTTTAAAAAGGTGGGGAAACATATGCATAAATCCACTCTAAAACATGTGCTATATGGTAAAAACTTTATATTGATTCAAATTACTTTAATACTTAGCTCTGAATTGAATAAAATTCGAAATAATGCCTGATGATCTAAATAACGTTTTTCAACGAAGTACAACCCATATATTGCTTTCTTAACAAAAAAAAAATAATAATACTAATAATTCATTTTATCGTAAGTGTAAATATAAATGTAAACTAAGAAAATTAAATTAAAACAATCACAATTACAATTTTCGAATTAAGTAAAATTGAACAACATTTTTATTTTAATTTTGGCCAATACGATATTTTTTATGGCGATTTCAAGTTTACTTTTGATAATCATTCGCCTTAAGTCTAAATACCAACAAGCAGACTAAAGATATATGCATTATAGAAAAATATGTTTATTTAATAATTCTTTGGGTAAATCAAAGTTTTTGTGTTTAAATATTATAACAAATATAATTTTCAGTGCTAGTTTTTATTACGTTACCAAATCTGCATATTGAGTTTACAATTTAAGGCATTTTGTTGGGAAGTCGATTGCGGGTTTCAATTGGCACTAATTTAGCAATTTAATCGTTAAAACATTGTCAGCTTAAGATGGGATATACATATAGAGCGAAATTTGTTGACCAAATCAGGCTTCAAATCAAACATCTATACTTAATTTTTATGTTTTTACGATTTAAAAAAAAAAACTATGCAACATATTGGAATCAAAAGTATTATCATCAGCATCAAAATATCCTTTATTTGAATCTACATTTTGGTAATAAAAATAAGTTGTATTATTTGTGAAAAGTCAAACCTAGATTTCTGAAAATCAAAATTTTTGGGTTTTTTTAGGATTAAAAAGATAATCTTATTATAAATACAAATAATTTCTTTTTTGATTTCCGGCACGAATTTCGATATCTAGTGTGTCCATGACTGGGAAGCTCCAAGATCGAGGCGCTGCGGCATATGCTTTATTCTAAAAAAATTTCAAATATTTGAGCGTTTACATTTATATCTCCCCTTAACTTCACTGAAAATCCAGACTTTTGCTATTATTGCTGTAGATGTCTTCAAGTCTCATGGCCCAAGGCCATAACCTCTGCTCTTAATAATCTGTGTGAACACCCTTCTACCCTGAAAAGTGGTTTCCTTCTAAAAGTTGGGTCTGCTTTTCCGCATTCACCTACTTTCCAGGGCATCCATTTTCATTCGCCTGTCATGTTTGCCATCCACAATTTATCATCCTAATCGAAGTACACAACAGCAATGCAACTTTTTAATTGGCCCTATCACAGGACCGACTTCCTCGCTCTGCCCCTTCCGACGTTTGCCGTTGAACGCATTCGTGCCGTGGAAGCCACAACAATAAGAACACTTTTCTCTCTTATGCCACCGAACCCGTTCGCCACGTTTCCGCAGGCAGGCGAAACCAACCATTTACGCATTTTATGCAAGCTTACGCATTTCGCAATGCCCGATGGATTGCGGGGCGGAGCATTACGTAACACGAGAAGCAAGGCGGAGAAGCCCGGCTTGATAAACTATAAGCCACAAATTTGCATGAAGCCGCCGCCTCCGACTACAAATTGCCATTAAATGCGGCAGCAAGGGGCGGCGGAGGGGCCGTTAACGAATGCCCCGTACTTTGTGCGGAGCTTCACCTCAGCTCACCCTACTCCCCTACTCAGCTCAGCTCACCTCAGCTCACCTGGCTGCTCAACAATAACTGACACCAGTTGCTGGCGCTGCTTTCCACTTTCCACTTTGTTGCAACAATTTGCGCGCCCGAAGCGCCGGCTGCGGATGCGGATACGGATGTGGGACCCTGAGCGGAGCAGAGATGATGCGGCACGGAAAGAAAAGTCCCTATTATACTTGACCATTTCAAGTGGTTATTATTTCAAGAGTCGGGAATTAATTTTGAGGAAAAGAAAAGGTAAGGAATGTACTACAATTTATTTGAGAGTATTTTATGTTTTCACAAAAAATGTTGGTCCAAAAGTTAGCTCTTTGATTTATACAATTTGCTGGCATTAAAGAAATCTATTTCGGAAATCTAGGAATGTATCTACTGAAGCATTCAAACTATTATAATTTCTCTCTGTGCACACTGCTGCTGCTGCTTCATTGCATTTAATTCATTTTTATTGCAAAAGCTTACAGACAGATAGAGGGAAGGGCGATAGGTGTGCAGACTGGAACGAAGCCGTAGGAAAGGCCACTTGGGTGTGCTCTTTAAATTATATTGGGCAAAATTTTATGCAGTCGGAGATGCTAAGCAAGGCGAGCCAAGGCATCGTCCTCGTCCCTCGCAGGATCCCTCTGGCGCGGCATGCCATACAAAAGTTTTTACAAAGTAGCTGCGGCAGCTGCTGCAAGTTTGAACAGCATCCATGATGGGTGCAGGAGCAGCAGGGCCGACGACGGAGCAGGAGCGGGACGAGCCAGGGCAGGGCAGGGCAGGGCAGGACAGGACAGGACAGACAGGCATTTTGATGAAGCTGCTTTATATATTGGGTGCGGGCTTTCGCTGGGTGGCCGTACTACTGGCGGCTCCTGCAGCTCCTGCAAGGAGCAGCATAATTTAAATAGCATGTAAATTAGACGGAAGTCTAAAATGAGTGCATAATGTCTACTAAAAGTGTTCTAAGTGATTGTAATTTAGGTAAAAGTTCCAGCAGAAGCGCGACTTAGTGCTCAGCGGGACGTGACTCCTGGCTCAGTCATTCCAGGGAAATGCAGGCTAATGTTTCCGGTCAAATAATATAACGAGTTGTAATAAATATCCAATATTTTATTAAACAAATAATGTTTTAATGTTTATTAAACATTGATTGAAAATCTCTGACCTACCTCAGATGTACCTTCAAAACTTTCTTGTTAATACAGTAACTAAGAGGAAACTCTATTAATTAACCAATTCTTTCTCAAGTCCACAGTGATTACTAAAACAATTCAACCCTCAGAAATAAAAAGAGAAAAAATAACCCTTTACTTGAAAAATATTGTGCGTTCATTGTACTTGGTTTTTCTTTAACAACTCCTCTTGCCACATTTTTTCTTCGGGTACCTTTCGCCACTTTTTCCAACAGACATTTGAAGGGAATAACCGAAAAGGAATTCCGGGATTGGGAGAGGCAAAACCGAAACAGCATGACCCACCTAAGACTTGGCTCAAAGTCTACGAGGATTTGCTTGGGTCTTAACACCTTTCACAGCCGCATTTCCTTTCGTCGGCTTCCGTTTTGGCCTACAGGGGCCCAAAGGGAGAGACTGGAAAAGTCCCTAATTTTGCCTTAAAGTGTTTGCTTCAGATGTAACTTTCATTTGCTGGAATTTAATGATGGCTCGGGTTATTTGGGCCACCACTAAGTGGCTCTTAAGAGCTGTTAATAAGGGATTGCTATTTCTTAGTCTGCCTAATCTGTATGATTACAAAAATTGTCTTAAAAAGCTGAATGCAACTCTAACGTTATCAAAAAATTATAAAATGAACAACTCAGTTATTTTCATGTGCAACTGGGCCATATTAAAGTTTTCCGAGTGAAATTTAAGTGTTTGCAAATTAATTAGCTTGGCGTAACTACTCGCAGCCCAAGCACTCCCCCAGCAACTGTCTAAACTAGTTTCACCTTTGGCATGACAGCCACTCGGGATACTGCAGTGCAAACAGACTTTCGGATCAACTTTGTTAACTTCGACATTAAAATGCTTAACCCCATTCCGGCTCCCATCATCAAAAACAAGCCCTCTCGAGGTGCACCGTAATCTATCAATAATATTATTATTCGTACTTGAAGCGAGCTAGTTAAGTTCTCTTCAGCTCGCTGCACTCGCTGCCCCCAGAAGTTAGACGCACTCACCTACCGTTGGATGGGCACTTGCCTGCGTAAATTTATAATTACTGGAGGCGGCTTGAGCCAGTTACGCCGGCAGTGGGAGTCCCTTTGCCCCAGGCTAAGGGTCGAGGAAGTGGTAAAGGCAACGGCAAAGGCAAAGGCAAGGGAGTTTTGGCTGCAAAAGTTGTATCAACTTGTTGTCTGGCGGGTGACGGTGACCAAGGCGCCGGGCAATCTAATTTCCATTCGAAGCACCTAACTCCCAGCAGCCCAGCACTGAAGCACTCCGGCACACTCGCCAACTGGCCCACAAACTGCCCCTACTTTGTTGGCTTTTTCATTAGTTTTCCATTCTGAAGCAGCCGCACCTGGAGCTGGCTAAAAAGTTCATTCTAAGCGAAATTAAGTGCCATTTTTATTCGATTTTGTGGCCAGCAGTTTTCGGGGGTGTGGAAGGGTGTGCCATGGTAATTACACAGGGGTTTCGGGGAGCTTTCCACTGAGCTCTTCTCGCTGCAAGTGGCTCGCATTTTATTGATTTTAATGCAAATGCAATTAACAATTTAGTGGAGTCCCGGACGTAAGTGCATTAACATTAACTGAAAAATGATTTATGCTGTGTTTGACATTTTAATTATGCTAGCCGACGCAGCAACAAACAAACAATCATGTTGATATCTCCCCACGGCCGGAGTGTGAGCGGCTTTCATTAAGCCGATTTTTTCCTTGCGTTAAAATTTCCGGCCATTTGTTTTAATTTTTGTAGCTCGGTGTTAAATTTTTAATGTTCGATCAATTGTATTAAATTATATGCAAAATGATGCACTTAAAATGCAATAAGTTTCCGTCTGTGGCCAAAGTTGCTCCAGCAGATAGAATTGGATTTAAAATAATGTCAATGGGACATCAATGTTTGCGAGCATTACGGTTGTGTTACAGCCTAGTTGTTTACTCAATTATGCTTTCACATATCAATCGTAATTTCCCCTCTATTTGGGCCCTCACTATCCAAGATATTTCAAAGAATTGATGGTCTACAACCAATCACTTTAATTAAGCTGTATTTTTCCCCGGACAGCACATCAAAAACCAATTAATTTTTATACATGCCTGCCCGGCCTTGGCTGCTTTATGTGTGTGGCCGACAACAATTTGCCAATAGCGTCCTGGCCAGGACATACGCATACAGAAGCAATTAGTCAGAGAATTTAACGCAGTTCATTGGGCAGATTCGAGCCTGGCCAAAGCTAATGACATAATTTCGCCATTGACTGGATTAGATAATGCCCGGGACACACTCGCACACTTATTCCCTTCGCCGCAGCCGGCTAATTGTTGTAGGTCCTGGGCGGGACACACTGCAATCTGTTATAAGCCCGGAGCTGGAGATTAATGATCAGGAATCCCCTAATGAAGTTATTCGGTAAGCAGGAGGAGGACCAACTCGATGAAGTGGCGATGAAGATAATAACATTCGGATGAGGTGGGAAGGACACCGGGCGCTGGGCGAGCCGGAATCTGAATCCCCTTTTATTTATGATGCGTTCAAATTGTTGCTCCTTTGCATATTTACCTTGTTATTTTATTACGTGACGGAAATGAACAGAAAAGTAAAATAAAATAAAGAAAACGGCAGCGAGGGCATCGTCCACATAAACAGCGCGAAAACATTGTCACAGCGTGAGGTCGAATGTTTTTTACATGCAAAAATATTTCATTTCCTTTGGCTGCGAAATGTTAAATAATAAAAAGAAAGCAACAACGGGCGGAATGAACGACAAAGTAAATTTCATACAGGGCGCGGGGGACGGAGTCGCAGAGAATAAAAACTGCAATAAAAATCTGTTTAACATGAAGTGCGGCAAACGCACAAAAGTGTGCCAAGGCGGGAGGGATGTCCTCAGCAGTCATCCTGCCCTGTCTCGGGCGCCTTTGCCATACACTTTACAACTTATGAGTGCTAATAAAATTCACTCGGCACATCTCAGACAATTCGCACAAAAAGAGCGAACGAACGAAATTGTGCCGTCCTTCAAGGTGTGCGCTTTGATAAAGAGTCCCCCCAGCGACTCCGCTCTGGATGGGGTCCCCAGTTGAGTGGAGATCCCAATGGACAGCCTGAAAGGCAAGGATTTCATTTTAAATTTCACAATTTATGGCGCCAGTTGTCGGTTAACAGTGGTTACAACAGTTGCATGGTGCAATTTCTGTGATAATTTCGCAAGCAGAAAAGGCGAATGAAAGACGGACTGGAAAGAGCCCCCGAGGCGAGAGCTTATTGTGTATTATCAAGAAGATATACAAGAAGTCGTCACAAAAGCTAAATGGATTGTGGAAAGAGAAGGAATTTAAATGCTCCAAAGGCAGATATAGAAACCCCGAAGTCAGCATATATTTAATTAAATTTGTTGCAAAGCAAAGTTCACTTGGAGAAAGCGCTCTCTCTGCCTCTATACTCCCAATATACAAACAGATCGCAAACTCATATTTCAAGTAATGGCGAAACAGTGGGCAGCTTTGCTGCTATTGCTGCAGCTCCTGGGGACAGGTCAGGCTATGTGGTTTCCCTGGTACTTCCAGCGCTACGGACTAGAGCCCCACTCGAGTCGACATGGCGGCAGGAACCAGACATGTCCGCCTGGTTACGAGCTCAGGGGCCCATCCAGTCTGGTAAGGGGGCCAGGAGATGTCTCGTCCGCTTCGGTAAAAGGATCGGAAGCCAAGACTTTAATATGCAACGACAATCCGGTGCTGCAGCAGCTGGCCCGCCTCTATGTGGTCAGTCCGGAGAGGATTGTCCTGCTGCTATCCCAGCCATCGCTCGGGCAGTCCTGTGCCGAGGTCAGCGACGTGCTGAGTAAGATCCAGAGCTCCATACAGAATTGTGTCCTGGCGCCTGATAATATTTACGCTCGCCTAGTTGACGGCCTGCGCTACTTCCGGTCGGAAGTGTGCGACGGAGGGGACGGCCGGCACGGGAAGCGCTGCACCGGGCTGCAGGACTCGCACAACTGCATCCGTGAGCTGCGCACGGACATGATCGAGTGCGAGGCTCCAGCGGACTGGTACGAGCGTCGGAACGCCACCAAGGTGTGCCACATCTACAACGACGTCCTGGACTGCTACTACACGCGGGCAGCCCTGCTCTGTGGCCTCGAGTCCGCGAAGCAGCTGCGATCCTTTGCCGGCGACACCATGGGCAGGGCCATGGTCCAAAAGTGCGAGGTCAGAAAGCGGCTGCCCCGAGTGGATAATGCCATGCCCCCCAGCAGCAATGGGCATGGCCAAAAATCATTGAATTTAAATAGTTTTGTTTTTGTTTGTATTGTTATTAATTTTATTTAAATTTATGTTATGTGGTATATACAAATTCTTAACGTATTTATTGCAATATCAGTACCGCAGCGCACTTTAAAACGAGGTCACTGCATTGTATTCTTTGCCTGAAAACATTGATATTCTCTAAATCTTAAATCTGATTTCTGGATAAAAATGTACGCTTAGCTTTAGTTGCTCCCACTTTTGGTTCAAATAGTATACAGATTTAATGGTAATCCCTTGTAACTATGTAAACACATCATTTATCATCAAATGGGCTTGAAATGCCAACTTAAGTGTTTTGCTATTTTCAACTAAATTTCAATAAATACCCGAGGGACTTAAGCTGTCGACAAAATAAGCCAATTTACTAACACGTACGCCCACACACACACACAGCTTCGGGAAGTGCGGGCATTTGTATCTGTGTGCGTATCTGTGAAAGGTGACCGCAAACATACAAACACCGCTCTCAGGAAGCCCCGGCCACCAAAACCGATGTCGACATCGCTCCTTGCTTAGAGCGAAACTCATCAATTATGTTGGCGCGGCTGGAGAATGGGAATGTGCACTGAAAAATAAAGTGTAATACAGATTATGTAAATCAGTTATGTCTCTGGGGTTAGCAATATTGTTTTAGGATTGAATTTTGGGATATATTTTCAGGAAGTTAGAAATATAGAATGTGAGTAAACGTTTTTCTTTTATAAGTATATAGTTACTCTTGGGTTCATAGCTATTAAATTTGGTGTTATTAGTTTTCTTTTCAATACATATGTATATCTTGTTTCTTCTGCCCTCAACTGGCATATTTCGCTCAGTGTGGTCCTCCGGCTAGGTGCCTCGATGGCTGCGGGTGGTGCGCTGGGTTACCTGTGTGGCCTTTGTTAATGACACCTTACCCAAACGCCAAAATGTGAGATCGAGGTGCAATGATTTCGGACAGACCTGGTGGTGTTTGCTTTTACATTTGCATCATCCGCAAGGCGAAGAGCCCCAGGAAATCTGGGTTTGCCAAATGAACAGCTGGAATCTCTGGGCAAAATCCTGGCATTTGTAGAGCCTTATAAATGCACGACCAAGGGATTGCAATTGTTATTGACATGTGCTCCATAAGAAATATATCAAAAGCCTTATGATGAGTGAAATTCTGAAAATCTGGGGCAAGCACACAATAAATTGAAATAATAAAATTATTTAAAAGGAGTGGTTTGCATCTCGATGCAATGAGCGAGCCAATTCCATACAAAGGATACCTTTTTGCAGCTACCACAAAGAGAGGAAGACCACATCCTCACCCACTTCCACAAATTAAGTCCTTATCTTCACCAGCTTCCCGTGGCTTATAACTCAATAATCGCTGTCCAATTTTCGCAATAATACGGAATATTCCCACAAAGAGGCTCTTATGCAGCGAAAGTGGCTAAAGGTTATAACTGCCAATACTAAAATTTAATGCCACAATTAAACACGGCAAAGGAAAGTCCCGTCAGCAGCACGCAAGCAGAGCAGCGTCCGCCTGTCATGTGGCCAAAAGGGGCGTGGGGCGTTGGGCGTTGGGGGCGTGACATCTGTGCGAGTGTGGCGCCTGTTTTGCGTCGCCATGGCTGACGTTGTCTACTCCATTAAAATGAAGTTGCGCTTTTGTTCTCGTCCCCTGCTGATGTCGCCTCTTTTTGTTGTCGGGCGCCAACGAGACGGCGAAAACAAAAAGCAGATTGTTCACAAACAAAACACGGGCCACATCTCAATGGGGTTTTACCTGTAAATACAGCCAGGCGACCTGAGAGGATACACCACAACGGTCTGCTCGACAGTCACAGATAAAGTACCTTTTTTCACCGAGTTTCACTCCGGCTCTCTGTACCATTTAATTCCCTGGAAGAGGTTATAAGGCATTCACCTGGATTTTCTCATGGACAACCTGGAAAGTCAAACCAACTGAAGATCATCATCAAAATATTAATAAGGTTATTGAAGGGGTAACTTTTTCTGGTGCTTGTTTAATAAAATTTACTAAAATGATAAACACATCCTTCAACTAAATTTGTAACTTTTCAAAACGTCATTTATACAACTGAGTACCTTGGACACCCTAATTATAAACACTTTTTAAGCAGCTACATTACAGGGTATTTGGAGATTGGTCTGTAAAAATGAGCTCGACTTCCTCCAGCTTTATTTTTTGTTTTTCTTTGGCTAAATAAAAATAAGTGCGGTGGAATATAGAGCTTTCTCCGCTGCTATTGCCTTCAACTGACAATAAACATGGCAGTTGAATGGAAGGGCAAGCCGGAAAGGACTCTAAAACGCAGGTCATTCCATCAGACAAATGTCCTGTGGCAATATGTGTGACTCAGCTGATGATTTTAGTCACCGACCCAATTTGTTCTATCCTACGAAACTTGTTAACCGTCAAGTGCTATATGTTTCGTTTTCCTTTAGATTTATATTTAGCTTCTACCGCAAATTGAAATCCTTAAAAATTTTGGATAGTTTTGGTATCATAAGCTTTCAATTGCAATTAGTTGTAATACAAATTAAATTCCATATAATGTAAAGTACCAAAGAAATAATAAACCATTTGCCTGTGGCTTTTGGGCATTGAAATCTCTGCTGAGCAAAGTATTTTTATGACAAAACTGCCATCGAAGGCTCCATCAATGTTTGGGCAAATGTTTTGCTGACATAATTCATTTCAATTCCATGCCAATATAACTCAATCACGCCCCCAGCCTCGCACACCTTATAATTTCATCACCATCAATTCGACCACATTAGACCCGGGGCCCACCGGGCCGCATTTGTTTATGCCGCTCCGTCCCCGCCATTGAAATGCCCGGGCACGTATTGAAAGCCGCAGCGAAAACGCAGACAAAACAAATTCCCAAAAAGGAGAGCCATGGAAGTGAGCATATTTAATAAGTTGACAAAACATATTTCACACGCACAAACGCGTCAGCTTTCGGTTGGCTTCCATTTTGTTTGCCCTCGACTTACAGCCAACTGCCTACATATGTCAAGCATCATTATTAACAGATTTTTGGGTGCGACACGCACGAGGCCCAAATGTCTCTGGGCCTCCATTTATCCGGGGGCTAGCAGGTCGGAAGGTGCCGGCGGGCCGGGCGCTGGGGTTGAGGCACACAGCGTGTGAAAATGTTATTGACATCTATTTCAATATTTATAAACGCACACAGAACGCATGGCCACATGCGGCCGATACAGAGGGAGGACTTCGGCCTCATTCAATATGCTGAAGCTGAGAGAAAAAGGAGAAAGTGCGCTAGAAAATACAATAAACTCCACTTCAAGGCCCGGCAGAGTCCATCACCTGAAATTGATTTCACTTTCAGTTTGATCTTGATTACTTGCACGTACGGGCGCTGAACTTGAATCTGCCCAAGGGTGGTTTGTGGTTGAGCAAAACCAAAGGAGGAATTTTAAATTTAATTTTGCACTCTGAAAATCAAATAGTTGAGCAAGTATTTTTAGTAAGGTTAGTACTTTTTCATTAAGTGCCAATTCAAGAGTAATTATTTTTGTAAACAACCCATATACATTTCCAGTTTATAAGTTAAGTGCAGATATATAGGTGTCTTAATAATTTACATGAAGTTATACTCATCCTATTCCTGCTTGGGCGTCACGTAAGCTTGCATCCTTTTGAGCGATTTTCTTCGCTGTCCACCAGTTCACGAGTCTCATGAAATATGTATAATTCAACGTTTACGAGGGGCGACTTCCCGACGAAGCCAAGAAAGCCTCGTCGTGCCACTGACAGGGGAATTGGCGGTGGAGCCGACCTGATTCCTCCATTAGCTTCTGCTGCGGACTGCTCGACTGGCCGCAGCACAAATGCCATGGCATTGGGGCTGACACTAATACGCAAAGCCCGGTTGGGCAACTAATAAGCGAGAGCCGAGGTGTGTCCCACTGGCCAAGGGGACAGGGACACACAGCTGCCCCGCACCTGACCAGCTGTCGGGAACACGCCGCAGTTGCGGCTCCCAGAGGAATCCCGGGAGTAAGCAATTGTCCGCCAGAAAGTGCAACAAGCAAATTAAACCCATATCAAATGGGAAGCATTGAACTGTTATAAGCCGGGCCAGACATCGCTAGTCCGACGGCCCCAACTGAGCATTACAAAACGTGCCTAGCTGCAAGGACGACTTAAACCGTGGATAAAATGGTGAGTAGATATAGTAGAAGCTAAACCTGAGCTAATGAATTCAGCAGGGAGTATAACATAGCCTGCAATAAATACCTA
>JAEIHY010000379.1:0-22519 GCA_018904565.1 Drosophila tsacasi
ACTCTTCGTAGTCGGTTGTGGCCGCTCCTCTCTCAGTGGATTCAGGGATTTTACCCACAACATAAGTTTTCCCAGAAATTCGGTCCAGATCGCATTGATCCTCGAAATAGCATATTTTGTTAGGCAAAAACTGCCCCTGGCGTTCCTCTCCGTCAGACGAATTTGCAAAAAAAATTTTCAAAGTTTCGATAGATTTTGGGCTAGCCAGCATGTAGGCATCCACATAGACGCGACCCACCTCGTATTTGGGTATATTGTTGTCAATTGCGTAAAAGTAAACGTGCCAGATGTCCTCAATCTCTAGCGCAGGAGATGAATCCTTTGCAGATATAGTCTGACAGATATCATCAATGCAAACATGCCAGTCTTCTTCAGTCGTTACTGGAGACCCCGGCAGGACATCTTGAAACTCTATCGGAGGTTCAATGTAACTGGGATAATCACTGTTAGAATATTCGAGGACTGTAGGTAGGTAGGACAGCGTTTTGAACATATGTGAACTGGTTATTTGTGTCTTAAAGATTTTCAACATGCATCGCAAAGATGGAGAAAGGAGCCGCCAATTTGGCTTGCAATATGGGGCCTTGCACCGAAAATGAAGGGTGGTCGGCTTCTTCCAGAAAGGTTCCTCACGCAGAATTGTCCCTTTGGGGGGACACTCTCCCATCTTACCGGTTTTAAGGGCAAGGATGCTTATCTTCAAAGCCTCGATATTAGCTTTAAGTTGCCGGTTCTTTTCGTAATTTAACTTAATGGCTTTTTTAGTTTTTAAAATTGCGATCCGCAGCCTTCGCAACCGTTTGGCATTCCTTATTTGTGTTACCTGGCGGCCCACCTTATAATTCAGATGCCTTTTTAAGTGGATACATGTGGCAATTTTGTCGAGTTTCTCAATTATATAATCTATGACAACAAAGTACTTCCTCGCAATGTCCTTTTCGACTTTTCCTCCTCCAGCATTGAGCGGGACAAGCGAATAAAGAGTCCTTATTTGGTCATTACCTGTGGGAAACACGGATCCCGTGTAAAAGATCGATCTCAGGAGGTGTATATTTGTGTATCTCCAGACTTACAGTCGTCCAAGAATTCAAAATCTTTATCTTTAAGGTCGTCGGTGAGCTCTTCGCACTGACAGATCTTGGTTCTTAGCTGCTTCATCAGGTGAACGGCCCTGCCCATGCTGATCCTCATCAGAAGTTCATTGGGATCCTCCTTAGCCCTTAACAGTTTACGTTTAATTTCTTTTAGGTTGGCGTTCATAGCTAAATATACAGATGTTCGTATTTATTCGTATTTATTTCTTACTAGTGTACTAGTGTACTAACGTGCTGCTCACACATCACTGACTTAAAAGTAAGGGATACCTATGGCAAATCATACTGAAAATTCAAAAAGCTTTTTTCCGGCTGAGCCAGCAAGTCACGTGAAATGAAATTCTATTTCATAAAAGAATGCAAAAATCCATCAAAATATGGGAAGGCGGTACACTTATATAAGGCCAATGCGAGCACGTGTAGGGGAGCCACTGTGTGTGAATGTGAGTGTGTGTGTGGGTGCGTGGGCAGCAACCTGTGGCCATTTCACCTTAAGTTAACCTTTCGGCAGGACATTGCGCAGGCGCTCGAATCCGGCTGGCTATAATTAGACATTTAGAGACCCACTTGCATCATCATCGGGGAATTGGCCATCGGTTCACGTGGTAGGTGGGGTCATGGTGTTCATTGTACATATTTCGTCCGTTTTGGTAACACGTGCAGCACTCGCACATACTCGCACGAACAGAGTACACCAATACATGCGAAGGCCGGTGACGAGCCTCCTACGCTCTCTCTCTCTCTCTCTCTTTGAAGCGCTCTCTCTTCTGTCATAGATAAAAGTGTTATACCGAAACCAGTTTACATGCGCCGCCGCGTATAACAGCCAAAGCTGCCTACCTCTGCCGACGCCGCTGTCGCAGTCGCTGCCATCTTCGCTGCTGAAAAAGGACAAACTCAAGGGCATTTGATGGAAACGCGGAACGAACACAGCGTAGAGTAAAGAAGAGGCGGCGGAAAAATCGGGGAAAAAACAACAATTACAGACTTTGTCTTGCAGCAATTTCGTACGCCCGACTTTGATAAGTTCGCCTTGATTACCATACGCCAGCATATATGTATGAACACATATGCAAGTATTAGTCCCTAGTACTACACTAGACTATATTAGATTACACAATCAGCCCCGGTTTAGTATCAACTTTTTGTTGCCACTCCCACGCTATTTGTTGTTGGGAGAGGATTCATGTGGGTGGATGTAGATGTATGTGGGTGCCGACTGACACAGTTATGTCCTCCCATCGCCCGCTCTCTCTTACTCTCGCTCTCCCACTCTCTTTCTCACTCTCTTTCTCGTTCTCTTTGCCCATTGCGTGGGCGTGTTTGTGAGCCTGCCCCTTGGAGGTTATGTCCGCTGATTGCATATCAAAGCAGGTTCCATTGATTAACCATCAACTAGAAAAGACCATATACACAAACATACGCACAGAGAACAAAATACTCCATTAGATTGTTCTGCTATCTCTATCTGGCGCTGGCCCTTTTTTAAGTGCTCTGGTTATTGATATCGATTGTCATCAGCGGACTAAACTTTTCCACGCAAACAAACCCACACACGCAAACAGCTGGCCAATCAAATGGAGCTTAACCGTTACCGCTAAGCAAACAAATTTGGAGGTTAGGAGTTCAAAATTGGAGAGCAAGGTTGATCTTAAAATGTAACACGCTTTTTTAGCTATACAATACCGTTAATCTACTTGGAATACTTACTTTTTTGCTAATATTTTAGTCCATTAAGCTTTGATTTATTTATTTGTAGTTTTAATAGAATCTTAAGCTTATAAAAATACATTAAGGCCAGTTAATTTTTTAAATTGTTAATCGATCAGCGAACAAATAAATCGTATATATTTCCTTTCGGTATTTATGATCAAGCCGGAGAACGTGATCACACAATAAGCTAATTTACCCCCGCCGAGGCACTTGAGATCTCAAGGTTATTCAAATCCCCCCGGGCGATATGATATCGATGAGGTGATCGCATTCCACTGCATTTGCCGGGCCATAAAAAGTATCATGGAGCATCCGAACTTTCGCCAGCGTCCAGAGCGTTGGGGCTTATCGAAAACCGATCGAATTCCTTTGATAGGGAAAGTTCTCGGCAATCGATTGATTTATGCAATTGCGCCGATTTGTTCCTATGCCCCAGACCAATAATCCCCTCCCTCTTTTTTTCGGGTCTGATAAGTAACCCCCGGGAGGAATTTGCGTTGCCAATATTTCCCTGGACAGCCGGACGGCTTATCAATCTCGGGCCGAAAATAGTAATCAAAATAGACAGATTTTTGTGTGGAATATTATATATGTACATACATTCATAGCTAGATAGAAGGTTAGAAAACATGAATTAATTTCTACATACGCATATGTATGTATATGTATAGCCCAGCCCCATCTCCGGGTGCGTTCAACGCTTATCGGGGGGTCTCTGGAGGGCATTATCGCTCGACTGGCTTTTGCACTTTTACTTTCGTCGAATTCTATTTGGGAATCGTTTGGGAATCACGCCGATTGAGCTGAATTGACTATATCAGTTCGTGGGATCTTCGTTCGGGGCCATATTTGTATAGTATATACCAGTAACTACCTTTCAGGAACGGGTAGATATAATATATCATCCAGAATTTCAACAAGATAATTACGAGTATGATTAATGGCATAAACACAAGTGTATCACAATAAGCAGGTGCTGCACTTGAAGTTAATTATGTAATCTCGAGATGCACTACTACTATATACTATATATAATATCTTCTGCCTTTGTAGGTGTGATTTCATCAACCAGAAGTAAGATTTCCTCTTTCACATGAATCAGCCTGGCTCCTAAAACCTAATCTTATAATATATATGAGTCAACTAACCTATTATAGTTAAGATTTTTGTAAATTCTAATCAAAGGGACCGGCGGCCAATCAATAAAAAATATAAATAAACTTTAAACATAGTAGATTTTTCCATTCATTGGGGGTGTACATATATACCAAATAACTGTTGAGCGGAACATTATAGTTTGAATCGCTTATCAGTCAAGTGAGCAGAACTAAGTTGAATGATCAGAAAAGAACTTGAACTTGGGGGTACAATTTATGCTCACATGTGGCGTACTATATGGCGTATATTGCTTATTTACAACCCCACACAAAGATCTAAAACTGGCCACACTTTTCAAACTAATCAGCTTAAGTATAGTGCTTGATATAAAAGTATAAGAACGTATGAGTTATATATAGTAGATGTGGTAGATACATGGTAATTGCGTGATTATCTTTCAGTGAAATCATATAACATATATGATATTGTAGACCTGCCATCACCTTCCAGTCACCTTCCCCATCATTCTGGTTAAGGGTATTAGCTTCTCCCACTTGGATCCATGGATCCATTCCCATCCTGGTGTTTATGGGCTTTGAGGGGTTTGCTTATCAACTCGAGTTTCGGCAACAATTCTAATTACACTCCCAATGTGCTTGACATGGGGCCAACCCACAGCAATGGCAAATTCGCACACAAATTCCGCTGTCGAGTTTTTCGTGGGTTTCTATTCTACATATACGACCGATCATAAATATATAGTATGTGTTTATTGTTTATAATCGTAAACAAATAACGCAAAAAAAGGCCAGCTTCGAGGTGTGAAAGCTGCGGAGGGGGATCAATTCCGCTGACTCCGTAGATTGCCTTGCCACTTGACCCGCGCTTATCGGGAGTATGTTTGTTGTTCCGAGTGTACATTTACACAGAGCAAAATTATCGGGTATTAAATTTGACAAATATAAATATGTGTCGGGTTCAGGAAATACAAATAATGAGAGCTTATATGCATTGGAAACTTTACCTTGAGATTCATCCACTCTACCACAGAATATAAATAATAGCACCTTTCAAAGTTGGGTTTCATAGTTTTGCTCTCTGTACACTGATCAATTGAAGACCCGCATTCTGTAATACATATATGTATATTCTCCATACATATCTCTCGATTTCCAACTCTCGATCGATTATGCAATCCCCTCAAACTGCGTTTTACGACAATTGAGAAGCGGAAGACAACGAGAGATCCCAGATCCCAGATCCAGTTCGAGATCGCATTGCGACTGTGTTTTTGTTTGCTTCTGTTTGTACATATTCCAGGTAATTATCGTAGTATATATGTGCCTGCATATATGGCCCCTGGCCCTGGCTGAATAGTTGCTAAATGAGTCCGAGCCCAGGGCAGTTGTTTTGTTGGCAAAATGAATGAATGGAAATGATAGACTCTCTGTGTCGGTGGGACGGTGTATAAAGATCAAAGCCAACGGTCAGAGCTGGCTGGTTACTCACCTGTAATCGTAATAGTTAAGGTTGTAATATATAAATCACCAATGGAGCGCTTTTAAAATCCCTTTAGGTGTATTTTTACAACTATGCTAAAGAATATTGGTATAAAAACCAGTAGAGCATATTCTGTTGCATACTTTTAGACAGTTTTTAAAGGGATTTTAAAACCTAAGGGCGTGTCTTTACACCAACAAAGACCTTAGTAGGTTTATTGGAATTTAAATCAATTATATTGCTGCCCAAAAGTATGCTACAATTTCTGAAACCCCACGAGTTCTTTGACAAAATAATATAATATAATAATAACAAACAATTATAATCCAAGCTCTTTTATTTTACAATTATACCATAAAATCATAATTCAAAGTACATAGTTGAGAATATTTACTTTGCCTTATCGCACTTCGGAGAAAATCAGTAACATATACAAACGGCTTCCCGCATTATCGCAATTGATATTCTTGGAAATATCCAAGATATCCAATACCAGCAGCAACCGCAGCAAATTTCCAGGCTGCTGCTTACATAAGCGTCTCGGGCAGGTGTAATACCCCCCAGTTGGGGGTATAGGGTGCACTTGGCCCGTATGAGAAATGCAGAAACGTGATCTATTCCATGTCGTCTCCACTGGCATATTTTGTGGTTATCAGCTGAGGTGTGTGTGTCCCATTTGCACCCAAATTGGCCAGTTGTTTACGTTTACCCGGTATTTGCAATTTGTTGTTTTGTTTTGTTTCGATTTGTTCTTGTTATTGTGTTTTTTTTTCTGTTGTTATTATTATTTATAGCGCCCCAGAAAGGTGTTTAATTTATACCCCACACGTTCAAGCGGCCACAATTCGCACGATCGATCGATCTCTAACGGCTAATATCGAGTTTTTTTTGCATCTAAAAATCATATTTAATGTTGACAGAAGTTACTACTTGACTTTTTGCTGTAATTTCTGTTCTACAGAATTCTATTTTTATCTTTAAACTGTTGTTAAGTTTGGTGGAGTTTTCCTATCCACAGTTATCTTTTAAAAGATTTTAAATAATATATAAATAGTTCTTCAATGATTATTTAATACATGATAAATATCTGTATGGCATATTAATAATCTAACTTAAAGTCCACTTTAACTTTAACCAAAGGATAAATACATTTGTAAAGTTTCTTCTTCAAATATATTTTGTGCTCATAATATAATAAAATATTTAAGTAGTTTTATCAAACATTAATTGGCGTAGACAAGTTTAACCAGAGGTTAAATACTCTGCGTTAAATATTGAATCAATTATTTTATATGGTCATGCTTAAGCCAGATATATTTGTTCTCTATATAAAAACATCACAATTTTCTTGACACATCAAAGGGCATCATAATAATCATCATTAAGTATTTTAACCAGAGGTTAATTTTCCTGGTAACGACACTTGCATCTTTCTTAGAATCTGCGCATTTCATCTCTGCCCCGAGGACCGTCAACTCAATTCAATTCTTCCATTAATAGATCATTTTGCTGCATAAACAAATTCAAAAGAAGAACTCTGCTAACCAAAGTCTCGTGCCTGTCCCGTCTGCAAATTGACTCGAGTGTCCGCCGGATCAAATAAATTTGTATGCCCAGCAATTCTTTCGAGATGGACGGCACTTTTTCCAGAGTCTTTCCATTAGTTGAGACGAAAATACCCCGAGAGCGGCTCCTCCTCAGGCAGTTTCTGGCGGTTCGTTCCGCCGAGACCCGCTCAATTGGTTTGCATTTGGGCTCGTTTAGCGATTAGAGACGGACCGGGGACCGGGCACCGAGTCGTCGCACTTTCATTCAATCATTCACTTACATCATCAATTGACTGGACTGGCCATGACCATCGAAAGAGGTCTAGCCCGGAGGCTACTGTACTGGAATTTTCGTCTAGTCTAGTGTAGTATAAATAGCCCTTGAAGTGCGGATCCGATGGGAGGTTGTTCCCATTACAGTTCCCCCTTTTCCTTGGCCCTTCTCTGACTATGTGAACACATCGTTAAACTAAATATTTATTGTTTAGTCTGAGAATATTCGCAGTGGCTTTAGGAAAGCCGATCTTAAATGCGTAACAGTATAGTGATGCTTATCGGCAGGCAAAGTTCGATATGATAAATCGGACAATGAGTAGCGCTTAATATCGATCAAATTTGTATATTTAAGATATCGAATGTTTAAATATAAATATTGTATTTCTTATTTAAATATTAATGTAAACAAAAAATAATTCAAATCGATACTTGATTTATTTAATTTATTTGTTATTTTTTTGATTTCGGTTTTGGAAACGATATCGAAAATATCGAATTTTAAGTAAAAATATCGTTATTATCGGACAAGAAACGTTTTTTTTTAATTAATTGATTGCTTTTTCGGAATATATTTCGATTTATTGCACATATCATATATGAAAAGCTTTAATATAGATTCATATATCTTCTTTCGATACATCTATATTTTCCGTCATCTCTAATACAGTCTGAAGAATTAAGTTTCACTTCATCTACCATACAAACAAATCATTTTGCCAGAGCAACTCCAATTTCCGCTCAAAGCTTTTCTGGTTTTGTAAATTAATCATGTTTAGAAGACTTTAAGTGTTTAGTCTACAAATTTTGTTATTAGTGAAAAGTGAGATGTTTTCGAGACAGAAATAAAATAATGGGAAGATTTAAAGGCCTTAAAAATATCGCCTTAAATATAAGCGAGTAATGAGCGCTGTCTTTATCCCAAGATTGATGAGACCTCATATAATCTATGTACATCTTAATTGCCCGTATTATATCATCAATTTAGTGCACACCATTGTTGTTCTGTTTTTTTTTTTTTACTTTCCCTGTCATTTTAATTACTAATTTTATTTGTTGGGGTTTTTTTTAATTACTTTTGTTATTTACGGTTTTAAAATTGACATGTAATTAAAGTTATTTGTGAGTAAATACATATAAAGTTCCAGCACACGATTCGAGCTACGGAAAGTAATCAGCAGGCAACACTCTAATTTTGCTGAAAAAAACAAAAGAGTTATAAACTAATAACGGTAATTATACGCAGAAAACAACAGCAATAAAACAAGATCGTCGAAGGAAATGACGGCAACCATCTGTGAATGATTGTCGATTGTGGTGTGAGTGCGGCGGCGTTGCTATAGAAAAATAATTGAAGTCCCATGCCGAATTCGCTGGGGAATAAAGGTTTCGTTTCAGTTTTATCAACAGAATATAATATATTTTTGATATTGAGATTGACAGAAAAAATAAACTGCACTTGTTGTATCTCAAGTTTCCGTATGTTTCTGTTGTGAATTGTGTATATCTTCTTTTTCATTTCTTAGTATTTTTATCTGAGGTGAAGAACAGTCAACCTCTTTCCCCATCTTGGCTTGTAATCTATTTATACTTCCTATCTGGGCTGCCATAAAATATTGCAATTATAAAGTCCAAGCTACCGAGTGCGAAATCAAAGGTTTTATCACTCCGCCAGACGATAAGATTTGATATCTGTTGTATAGCTCGTGTATTGGGGAAATAGAATGTCAACGAATGTCAAAACTAGAAAGTAGTCTATCTGAGGAATATAATGTAATAAATATAGATTTTTAAGCATAAAAATATACATTAAACATTAACATTAACAAACTAAAAGGTGCACAAATATCTTGTCCAAGTTTGGCAGCTGACTTCAACTTGAAATAAATGCGGAAATTAACTTTAGTTGCTGGTGTTCACTTTATTTTCCCTTCCCTTATACTTATAGTAGATTTACCACTGGGTACTTGGGTCCTGACAACAGGTCCAACCCATTCCCCGCCCCTTCCCACATCTGGAAATTCCGAATGCTGTGTTGCTCCTTCCTGTCATTTGATGTTGATGTTGTTACTGCCATGATTATATGCGGCTTGAATGTGTCTAAACTGGTTTAAGTCTCTCGACCTGCTTTAAGATTTCGACTTGTGTTTGATATCCATATCCGCAAGTGAAAGCTGCGATTGAAGGCAAACCTCTTGCATTTTACTAATAATAGTCGGATTTTATAAAATTTCAAGATGTGCAAAAATTATTTAAATAATATAAAGAAGTTCATATTTTAGTTTTACTTTTAAGTTAATACAAATTGTATCTATTGTAACAAGAAAGGAAACTGACATCTGCCAGATGTTAGAATAAGAAGAGTCTTCCCAAAGCTTCTTCCCAATAAAAGGCTAGATTGACTCGACTGTTGATCGTCGAAATTTAAAGGAAATTCAAGCGTTAGCAGAGTAAATAAATATAAATAAATATTGAATTATACGAGTGCGACGCAATTGTTGTTATTATTATGGTTATTGTTGCTGTTCTTATTTTGCTTTTGTTGCTATACTTGGCACTCACATGATTGTTGCTTTTTGCTCTCGCTTTTCGCCAATTTGTTCTCGCCTTCGCTTCTTGCTTTTGCTTCTCGCTTGTGCATTTGCATTTCACACTTTCGAAAAGTGCATTCTGCTGTCGCGTTCGTAATGCTTTTTACAGTTTACAATTTAGCATTTGCATAACGAAAAAAAAAGAAAAGCGTAAAGCAAAAGGGGGGTGTGCTAGTGGAGGATATAGTAAAGTCAATTTTTGCTCTCTGCATCATCTGGCAGTCTCCCTCTCTTCTGTTAAGTTTATTATTGCGTATTTTGTTCCTAATTTTCTATATCCCCTCACCATACATATGCTAGTTCCCCTTTGCCACGCTTTCTGCGCATTAGAACTATTTGAGAAGAAATGTTTTCGATATTTATTTTGCTATGGCGGTGCGAACTCAAAAATTCAAAGCATATTTTGTAAAATTGCCGCAAAATTAACGCAAAAATTCGACGACAACAACAACAAAATGCTGTCAAAGCTCTTAAAAATGTTGAAAAGAATTTTGTTCAATTTTTGTCGTCCCGAAGCGCTCAATGATAAATCTTTTCTTTCCCCCGCGACTGACGTAGGCTACTTTCCTTTACTTTTGCTCGGAGACACGGTGACGTATACGCTATATTGTGGTAATTTACTCAAAAGAGAGAGAGAGATGTATTATTTATAGGAAATCCAAAGGGTAAAGGAGAACAAATCTGAAAGAATTAAAAAATCTAAATCTTGGATAAAACTTTATAAGTTCATATATATTACGTATACGTAATATTTCCAATTTAATATTGCGCATACGCAGCGTGGTTCGCGAGAACATTCTTAACCCTGAAAAAAGGCGCAATCTAATGAAATTGAAACCTCTTCGGGTTGATAGAGGTTATAACTTGGGCGTTCCAGGAAAGTCATCCTTATCACTGACGATGCATTCCGTTTGGCATATGAAGAGGGCATGTGAGCTGCCCCTGATAAGCCGCCACAAGTAGTGGTTAAGTTGGAATAGGTGTTAGATTAGGCATCGAGTGTTAAGTGGGGGCAAATGGGGTTGCAGCACCCGTTGAGGAGAGGGTTAAGGTGACTGCAATTGCATTTATAGGTCTATGGGGTAATATAGGGCAATAATACAATTAATAAATGCCATATTCATAGCCCTAATATTACCTCATCTGTATATCAGTGAGATATCCCGTTCGATCACTTTCGATCTGGTTAATACCCAGTGGGTAGCTCCCCAATCTGTGATTCCCCCCTCGCCTCACCACAAACCTCCTCAAGTGGAAATTGCTTTCAGCATTTTAAAATTGCAATTTGCATTCAAGATATTTAAATTGGGTTTGCGCCGCAGTAAAACGTGATCGCGTCCGAGACTGAGATTGCATTTGTATTTGAAATTCTATGAACGATTTTCGCGGAACTCGAGCTTTGTTTAGATATTTATAATGGAATAAATAATGTAAGTAGCCCCCCCTCTCTCTCTCTCTCCACCAAGCGAGACTTTGACGTTTGCATTTCACTCGCCTAACATCAAAGCCTTTACGATCGATCAATGGCTCAATCGAGCCTCGCAATTCAAATGCGTCAGGCGAACACTCAACCGAAAATGATTCAATTTAAAACGGATTATAAAACGAAAATACTGCAAGAGTAGTTCATAAATACTTACTTGGAAATACCCCTTGAAATTGGTTGGTAGTATTTCTGGATTAAATATTAGTACATTGGTCTCCGGAAAATGTTATTTAAAGAAAAAAAAAATGTTTTAGAGGAGACTATAGCAGGTATATATATATATAGTTAAATATAGTTAAATAAATAAACTTTAAATAAAAAAGTATATAAAAAGATATATGAAAATCAAACGAAGAATACAAGTCACACCATTATAATAAAATATTTACTGTTTTTTTAAACACATCACTTGCAAGCTTCATTTCGAAAACCAATTAAGTATTAAGTGAAATGTAAAAGCTTTAAGAAATATTATCCATAAAATAAACAGCTTCAGAAAAACAAAGTTCTAGGAAATGTACTTAAATATTTATAAATATATATTATACATATAATATATTAAAAAAAAGGGCTCTAAAAGATAAGTTCACAAACCCATCCCGCTAAGATTCCCGCTTCTTTGTAGGGAATCCCCGGCGCATTCTGAGGAATATAAATAAGAAAATCAAGCTGAATGATTGTTATTACCCCTGAAGATGATGTATAATTTCAGTCTGCACTTAATTAATAGCAGCAGCAGCAATAATGACAATACCAAATGCCTTTGCGAGATGAATAAATGCCGACGAGAAACAACATTCATTACTTTCCCCAAAGAACACGCTCCACGAGATATTTAGTTGTTTTTTCATCCGTTTTTGTTTTTTCTGTTTTTGTTTTAATCATTTTTATTTGTTTCACACTGTCGACAAACATTCCTTTTGTTTTTTTAATTCATTTATTAAATTCTTCGATTACGCCAAGCCTCCGATTGTTTATTTCGTTTATTTGTGTTTTCTCTGTTGGTGTCTTTATTTTGTTGTTCAGTTTAGTAGTCCTTTCTTTTTTGTTTCTCTTTCTGATAACGAGGATTTAAATTGGGTTTCTTTTTTTAACAGTGTCTAAGTTTTTTGTTTTTGTTTTTACAATCTCTTGTTGAAAAATAGAAACACTTTTTGCTTGACCTGGGTTTTTTTTATGTCTTATATACTTTATAACATATTTCCAGCCATCCATTTATCAGCTTATTAAAAATAGACAAAAAAACGTGTCTTCGTTTATCATTTGATTGGGAATTGTTTATGTTGTTGCTGTTGTTGTTGTTAGTGACTGAGCATGCCGACCAGCAGCAAAAAAAAAAAACTACCAGGAAATCATGGTATCCAAATTTCCTAGAGGGGGAAAAATACCTAAAAACAAACAAGAAAATATCAAAAAAAAGGATAACAAAACCAAACGTTTTTGAATTAAGAACAAATTTTATTTGCTTTTCTTTTCGCTTATTTTATGCCATTCGCATTTACTCCGATTGTTTGTTAGTTGTTGTTGTTGTTGCTCGTAAACAATAATTAAATATAATTAAGGGTTCTCTGTGGGTTCGACAGGGGGGATCGGGGGATTGGGGGCTTGTATTGCGGGCTTCTTCGACAACATTTAGAAACTAAGATAAGAACTAAACACTAAACTAGGTCAAATGTACAATTACATAAATAATAGCTCACAAAGTGCGTTTCTCTGGAACACAACAAAGAAACAAAAAAAAAAAACAATTTCCGTTTGTTTAGTGTTTTACCTGCTTAAATGTTAACAACAAACAAGTGCACTAAACAAAGACACAAGCAATACATTACAAAAAAAAAAAATTTATCTGTAATATAGTTGGCTAAATATATCATATTTATATATATAGTATATATATATATATGTAAATATATGTGTATGCAAGTATTATCATATAACGTTTCGTAATAGGTTCTATATAAACATTTACAATTACAGAAAGGACACCGGTTTGATCTTCCTAGAGCTCCTCCACTCCATGCCTCCTCCTCGTATTTAGCGGCCTGTCTTCAATCAATCTTTCGTTCGTTCTTTTGTTTTTTGCTTTAACAATGTGCGGTTTTACAGTTTCTCCTTTCCGTGTTGTCCTGCAGGATATGCTAGAATGCTTGTAGCACAGTAGTATAACAGTTTCTTCTTTCTCTCGCTCTCACCAAGCTCTCCAACTCTCCTACTTCCCTCTCTTCCTTCTCTTAAGTATCTCTCGGGGGCGGGGGGTGTTTTCGGGGCGAAATTTTTTGTCTCAATCGAAAAGAAATTCGTTTCACAAATTGTACTATATATACGTAAACATGTATGTATATTATGTTTTTCTCATTTGTGTGTGTGTGTATATTATGTTTTTGTAAAATATGTATATAATAGCATAACAAATGTTCAACAAAAATCGAAAATCGATCCATAATCATTAAGCACATTTTTGTTTGTTTGTTTTAACTAGGAGAGAAAGAGATAGAATGCAACAAATCTTCTGTCTCTTAGTGGGTATTTTTCTGTTGCTGTTTCCGTTACTTTTACTTTTCTTCCGTTAGTTTGCTTATGTTTTCTTCTTTTACTTTAAAAACTTTGTTTTTTTTCCTAATTAAAATACTAAAGCTGCACGCCGCCAGGGGGCGCCGCGATGTGTGTGTGTGTGGGCGTGGCGGGCGCCCCCTGCCGGCGGACAACGAAGGAACCTACAGTGCGGCCTCGCCAACTCGCAAATTACCTTTAACTTTTAGCCTTTTGTATTTACTGAACTGAACTAAACTGGCTTGACTTGAAGAGGGGTGCTTTTTTCGTGGGCTTGGGAAAGGAAAGGAGTCTTATACAATTGCTAGCTTGATTTCTGTTTGGTTTTCGATTCCGTTTTCTGGCAGCTTGTTTTGGGGGGAGGGCACATTGCGAGTTAGCGAGGTGCCACTGTTATTACGCATACGCCACAGTGGAAATTGCTCTGGCCCTTTACTAGGTGTTCTCTGCTGGGTACTTCTCCACTCCGCCACTCCTCCTCCGCTCCTCGGCCTTTGCTCCTAGGACTCGTGCTGCGGCTGCCGCTCCTACTCGTGCTCGTGCTCCTGCTCCTGCTACGTGGCTCCGCCGGATCCCGCTCCTACTTCTTGGCATAGAGTATGTCCTCGCGACAGGCCACGGCCGCCACCAGGGCTGCTCCGCGACCAGAACCGTCCTCGGAGAGCATCAGGTCGAACGTAATGCCCGGCTTGATCAGCGTGGAGATCTTCTCCACCATCAGGTTATGGAACTTGGGATGGAAGCGGTAGACACTGCCATCAACGCCCACCGTCACGTGCGGCTCGTCCATCTTGTTGATCAGCGTGGCGATGCCGGCGGAGACGAGGTGGGCGGCCCGCTTGGACACGCACTCGCAGATGTAGCGAACGTTGGCGCAGTCGCCGTCCGTGGCATTGGTTAGGCCCAGCTCCTCGAGCACCAGGCGGCAGTTGGTGAAATTGCCCGGCTCGTCCGCTTCGATTTCGCTCACGTACTTGGTGAAGAACAGGCCCCGGGTGTTGAGCACCTCCGAGTCCTGGCCGTTGAAGAGGATGCCCGCCTGGGTCATCTTGACCAGAGCGAGGCGCACCAGCTCGCCCATGTACATGCCGGAGATCATCTTCTCGAAGGTCTGCTTGCCGGGATTGATGCTATGCACATCGATGTCCCTGTCGAATTCGGTGCGGACAAAGTCCAGGGCGCCATTGTCGCCGAACGCTCCCCATTCCGTGTTGATCAGGACGTGCTTCTTGCGCGGATCCTCGGCGGTAAATAGCTCCGCCTCCTCGACGCGCTCCATATAGCAGGCATTGGCGCCGGTGCCGACGATGAGGCCGATTTTGCAGTTGTGGTTCTTCCAGGCGCAGCTCATCAGGGTGCCGGTGGTGTCATTGAGGATGGCGCACACATCGATCTGGACGTCGCCGCGCCGGGCAATGGCGTCCTTCAGCAGCTGCACCACATCCTCGTTGACGACGCCGGCACAGTTGAAGCCCTTGGTCCAGGTCTCCAGCAGGCCCTTGGTCAGGCCCAGCTGACGCAGGGGGAAGGAGAAGGTGAACCCGAGCGGCAGCCGCTCGGCGTACACATTGTGCTCGGCCATGAAGTTGGACAGGCACTCGGCTATGTGGTCGAACAGCTGCGTCCCCGAGCCGATCATGATGTGCTGCGGGATGGCGTAGATGCGCGACTCCATTTGGAAGTCGTTGTTCTCCTGCAGGTGGATGAGCAGCACCCGGAAATTGGTGCCGCCGAGGTCCAGGGCCAGGAACTTGCCGCGCTCATTGCCGTTGGGCAGGTCCTGCACATACGTCACGAAGCACTTGACATTGGCCTTCGGATGCGTGTCCTTGGCAAGGCCGCGCCGCAGCTCGTGCAGGATGCGGTAGCACAGCTCCTGCACCTGCTCGTCCGAGAGCAGTAGCTGCTGACATAACTCGTGCACCATCTTCTTTTTCTCTGCTGGGGATGCGAGTGCTATTTGCTGTGCACTCGGGCTATTTGTCGTTGCATTTGTGGCCGTCGCCGTTGCCGTTCCCGTTGCCGACGTTGCATTTGTCGCTTTTGTGGCCTGCGCTGCCGCTGCCGCTGCACATGATGCACTCACATCACCCCCGTTCGCCACGCCCACCCGGTCCGTTTCATCGCGACTGTGACCGTTCTGTTGGGCGCTATTTATGGACACGCTCCTCATGGCCCCGTTCAGCTCCCGATCCATTGGCTTTGGCTCCTGGGCGCGATCGCTCTCACACTCTCACACGGCAAAAAAAAAGGTGGTCAGTGCTCGCAAGTCGAGTCGAGTGCTTTTCTATTTTCTGTTTTCTGTTTTCAGTTTTCAGTGTCTCCGACGCCGCCGATTTTGTGCTCTCCGTTTTATTTTCGTCCGCTGTACGCGTCCGCCGCTCGAAACGTTTTTTACGGAATTAAATCCACTCGCCACGAGCTGCTCACTTTACGCTGCCGCTGCTGCGTCGCTGTCGGCGCCGGCGGCGACGGTGACGGCAACAGCGAAGCTGCTCTCTCTCCCAGTCACTGCCCTGCCCCCTCCGCACAACGACGCTCTTTCGTGCGCCTGTGTGCGTTGTGAAGGAACCTTGAAGGTCAAAACTGAAAATTAGTATTGGGGCGGGCTAGTTGGAGATATGGCGCGTATATCTACGCCGTTTTTGGGCCCAGAGCCGCAGGCCACAGAGAAAGAGAGTCCACCGAGTGGGAGAGCACCGCCGAGGAATGACTCAAGTTCATGCGTAATGAAGAACCCGATCTTTTACCAAATCATGATGCTTGGCATCTTTTTTTTTATTTATTTACGGTAATGATGTTTGGTGCTTGATGGGATTAAATGGGATTTTAAGCAATAATACATTTTATAGTAATGTAATAAATTCAACAATTGTGCAACATCGTATTATTTGCACTGCATAAACTTGGAACCGCAAGGGTATGTCAGCTCCGCCGGACGAATCTCTCTCGTCGCTTCCGTTTGCGAGAGAAAGCTCTCGTTTGCCGTCGTCAGCAAATTTGGTAGATACCCTTCAAACAAGTGAGTATAGGTCAAGTTTTCGTTTTGCTTACAGCATCCAAACAGGATTTATTTTATAGCTTGTAATGCGACCCAATGATTGATTGAAAAGTGTTAAACGGAAGTAAATACCTACATATGTATGTATGTCTGAACATATGTACATACGTACAGGTATATTATTTATAATCTTTTCATTTATTAGAACTGTTTAACTCAATTGCTAATTACCCTAAGTGTGCCTAATGGAAGGCCTTTAACATCCTTTGAGAGGGATCTAAAATTTATTAAACGCTAAACAGGTTTTCATAAAGCTCGCTTTTAGGGCATACGAAAGTCGTTACGGTGAACGTTTCCTATGTTATTGGCTGCGTGTAGGCTTCGTTCCTTGAACCCCTGCACTTCCCCCACTGCTCGTCGCTCCATAACCCCCTGAGCAGAGCTTGTGGGTTCCGCTCTCTTGCGATATCAGTATAACAGTTCCAGTACAGCTGAGAGGCGGCGGCATGCTCAGTTTACTTAACAAATGGGAGAACGAGTTTGGTTTGCTTAGCTGTTGCCTCCCCCTCTCCCATCCCACCTCTTTGCCTATTTCCATTTGTTGGAATTCTTGAATTCTGGCGACGCGTCAACATCCTCGCCTTGGCTTTTTCCCGTTTATCGCGTTTTTTTTTTGTTTCTCTCTTCTTTGCCTTTGGATGTCCGTGGGGCTCGTCAGCTGCCCCGCCCCCCTTCATACCCGCCCCCTCTTTTGATGAGTCGACTGTGTATGTGTGTGTCTGTGTACGTGCCATGGAGCTCGAAGCTCACGCTTCTCCCTTCCCTCTCACCCATCCGGTGTGGGCCAGTTCAATGGAAATTTGTTGTTGTTGCCTATTGGTTTTGGGTATTTTTGCAAGCAGATTGCATTTGGTATTTCACTCGGCTGCAGCATTCTTGCATAGTGGCTTTCAGTCTTTTTTATTTTTTTTTTCTGTCCAAAGAGGCTCGTCCGCAATTGCAGCAACAACAATAGAAACGATTCGAACCAAAGGTGAGTTTGCACATGTATGTTTTTGTATCTATACATATATGTACATATGTATGTAAGAGTATGTTTGCAAACGTGGGTACTGGCATGTGGCCTTATAACTGTTATACAAGACCAGACATCACAGTTGTGGGAATAATAGTAGGATTAATTGGTTAATATGTTCATTAAATAATTTTTAATTTCATAATGATAATCAAGACTTAAAAATGGATACAGTTTATAAGTTAGAGCAATAATTCTTAAATAAATCTAATGAGTTCATTAGAGAAGTATTTGGAAGATCAAGAATAATGGATACATGAATATTAATAATTCTTTTTTTAACAGAATTTTATGGCAAAAGACCACAATAACGAATGACTTATTTATTTATTTATAATTTTTAGAACCCCTTCACTTAAACCTTGACCTCTGCTGTACACATACACGATTATTCCATTCGCTCACACGCCCCCATGCAGACAGAAATGGGAAATAGTGAGAGGGCGATGACGTCTGGGGAAAAGCAACAACTATAACTTATCGACGTCAACTTCCTCTCCCGCTCTGGCTCTGTCTGGGTGACTCCCACTCTCGGTGCGGCGCACGTGTGTTGCGAAATAATTTCGCAAAAAAAATCCATTAGGCTTTACGGCAGTTGTGGGCCATAAAGCTCCAAAAATAAACAAAGCCCCCAAAATCACAAAGTGCAAAGTTTGTTAACAATGCAATGAAGAAGTTTTCAGCTGACGGGGAGTGTTGCTCCCTATATGTATTTTGTGTGCGTACGAGTATGTGTTTGGAGTGCGACAGAATTGATTAATTGTTTATCTGGCTCGGTTACACGTTCCGTTACTCAGGAACACACAAACCTCATACAAAAACAAAACAGATAGTAAAGCCCGATCCTCAAACCGAAGTTTCAAATACCCTGGAAGAGCCGTTCATTGCCCTAAGCTGCATTCTTGCATTGCTTTAAAGCAATATCTTAATGCCAAGCTTGGAAAAATTATGACGTCTCTTAGTGACGTCTCTTAGGAAGTTAGTTTCTAAAACTAATATGAAATGTAGCAGTTTGAGTTCGAGTAAAACTATCATTTATTTCGTTGCAAACTACTTTTAGAACCCACAACACCCGGACAAAGGTGAATTAAGTCAACTATGTACACTATTATAATGGCAAACGGGACCTAGGAGTGGTAGTCGACATCGCCGTTGTTGTTTCTTTTCCACTTGGACTCTGTTATCTGCAGCCGCGGAAATTGCTTTGGCGAAATGCGAAATAACATCGGTGGAGGAGGAAGAAGGTGTTCCAGGGGCCAACACACTTGAGATGTGGGGGCCCGGATGAAGGCGTGGCATTTGATTAAGTTCTCTAATGCGCAACTAACTTTACCTAAAGCTTGAGCCCATCATATGAAAAGCAACTTTGGAAGCAAGCAAGATATATGTAGGTTTCTTTGGAAATTGTGAAACCGATCAAAGGTATAAAAATGGTGTTAAGTGGCTGCGAATTTCCCAAAAATCAAACTGGTTTCTACAGTACTCGCATACTTTTGATATGTACATATATGTTTGTGGGGATACATATGTGGTACATGTGTGTGACAAGACCACACAATTGGTGCATTGGCACCATGATTCAGCGTTTTGAAAATGAGCTATGGATGACAGCTGAGCAGCGACGCCTCGTATTTCAAGTGCAGCTACACTTCGATTGTGAATAATTGGAAAATATACAAATGTGCCATAACAAATAAAATTTAAAACAGACAAAGGAATATTAATGGTCATTGGACTACAATTACTGATTATATTTAAAGCGCAATAGCAAACCCCATTGAACTTTGGTAGAGCTTTGTTTAAGGGCCGGACCATAAGGTATGGAAGAAAATGGTGATTAATAGCTACAAAAGAGTGATTGTAATGAGTATTTTCATAAGAATTAAGAATTAATCAACTTTTCAGATTAATTACCTGTTAAATACCTGTCAGTCTTATTGTATTACGTGACATTTTTAACAATAACAATAACATATTTGGGAAAAGATAAAAATTAAATAAATGTGATACAGTATGATGAAATTTGTAGGGAAGTTCCCCGTAACTGATGCAAAACTCAGGTTCCTCTTGGTAATTTTATCAGAATTTTTGAAATGAAAAATTCAACTGGTTCCAGAGGTTGGGGTTCTGTGAGGAGAAAGAGGTAAGCAGGGTGCTCCGAGTGCTGTTCGGCAGGACTTGCACCGTTCCATTCCTTTCCTTTTCTACCACGCCTCGAATTCCTCTGGATTTCGTCAGCCAAAGTTGGCTGTGTGTGTGTGTATCGTTAACTGTTATACCATGTCCATGTCCTCTCGCTGTCCTCCCGTGTCACCTTCAGCTGTTATATGCGCTGAGTGACGGCGGCGGCGCCGCTGCTGCCGCGCTGCGGCGTATCGTATTTTTTGTAGTCCGCTTTTGGGAATCCAGTTTTGGGGGCTCGCCCCATGGCACGCACACAACTATGACGCTGTGTGTGTGTGTGTGCGTATGTGAGAGGGGTTTGCCCGTGTGCGCTTGCTCATCACTCGCGGTTTGTATATACAAAATAATCGATTTCTTACAGCATTTTATCGTAAGATATTCTTCTGCTCCTTTTTTTTTGTTGAGGTGGATTTTTTATTTGGGGGTTTTTGCAACAATAATTGTACCTATGACGTCAATGATGATGACGTAGCCTGCTCTCTCTCTCTCTTGCTCTCTCGCTTTTGTCAAGGGGTCAATACAGCTCACGAAAGCGCGTGGAAAATTTGTGAAAATCTGCGAAAATCAAACGCCCACCAAAAGCACCCGCCGGCCTTCGCTTTATAAACAAAAGTCATTAATTATAATACGTTTTTGGCAACTGTAAATAACTTCACGTGACGCTCTGAAACCAAAAGGCGGAAAAATTCAACTGACAGAAGAAATAACGACAAAAAACCGAGAAGAAAAAAGAATCGCACATATAGGAATGGCAAAAGAGATTAAAAAACAAAATAGCGACAAAAACCCCATAAAAAATGTAGAATTTCACCGAAAAATATGTATCTAAATTTATTTAATCAAAAATAAAGCAAATATCAAGAAATAAGCACATGCTTACGCACACCAAAGCACATACAAACACCACTACAATAAATACAAATAAATTATTATATTAACAACAAAAACGGCACACATAATCATAAAATGTGCGTTTTGTATTAAAAATAGTTTGATTTTTGATAACAAACACGTCAAAATAATAAAGGAAAACGAAAATAACTAAAAATAGGACCAAGTAAATAAAGTTACACCGTTAAAAGTTTATTAAAACGAATCAAACAGACTTATTTTCATGGGATAAAGTGTGGGTAAAATCACAATAAACATCACTCAACGCTCAACTCAAACGCAGATTTCAAAGAATAATACAAAACGCAAAAACTAAAATAAGTATGAATAAGAATTCCATTTATTATAATGCGCAGCCAGTGGTTGTCATTAAAAATCCGCTCGTTTGGCCTTCGAAGCGGTTGGCTGGTTCTGCGAGGGGAGCGCACGGGCTCCTCTGGAAATTTTCCCTTCGTTCGACGAGAGTTGTTGGGCAAGGTCAATGGGAAAAAAAAATGGGCGGTGAATAAACTTCAGTCAAGGTCAAAAGGCGGGCGCGATCGTATAACAGTTGATACGGCGCCGCCCTCCAAAAAAAAGATTGCAAGTGATCATCATCATCCTCAACGTCAGCATCACGAAACTCGTTCCTTTTTTATCTAAAGACTAAAAATAACAACAAAGCCACGACACAACGGAACAAAACTGGTTCCCAGCCGCTGATAAAGGCCCAGACGCCTAGAAATCGGACAACTAGAGGTGTATTTTGCCTTGGAAACGTTTTCGTTTTCGATCGCAAGGTTTGATTTAGATTTTTAGGCAAAAACAACCGAAACACGTTTCCGACACATGCGACTATGGCGGGGCCGTGAACTGCTGTGTGTGGTGTGTCTGCTGCTGCCAGATTAGACGGCCTCATTAAAATCGTAAAAAAAGCAAGTGGCGCGATGCCGCTTCCGAAAAGCACGTGAAAGTTAGATCTTGATATTGAAATTAAAAACAAGGGCGCGCACTTTGCCAGGGCTGCCAGATGGGTCAAAACACGTAGCAGAGCTGCCAGGCATTCAAAGTTGGTATTTTATTTAAAGTACGGCTCTTCCACTTTATCGGTATTTTTTTACTTCCGAAATTTATGTAAATAAAACCAATAAAACTTTTTAAGTTTAAGCGCAAAGTAGCATTTACCGAATAATTAAATACGACTTCAACTCAAACAACTGTGTTAGCAGCTAATAAACCCAGAAACACAGCAACAAAAAAAGTTGGAATACAGAGTTTACTAATCGAGTAACAACTTCGAACCCAGTTTAGCAAAAAGAAAACGATCAGGAAAGCGCAGAGATAGATTCGTCAAATAAACAGGAAACCGCAGAGGTGGATTCGCCAAACAAACAGGATACCACTGAGATGGACTCTCTCAAGAAGAAGCTAAATGATAAGATATGTTATGTCACGCCCACGGTGAACAGAGGTGGCCCCGCCAACGTTATGATCCGCTCCATGAACTCGTCCACCCCGCTGCCGATCGTCATTGTGG
>JAEIHY010000380.1:0-10172 GCA_018904565.1 Drosophila tsacasi
AGCGTCTCTTTATTTATCTATTATTTTACATGCATTTTCCCACTGCTTTTCTCGTCGGGTTATGCAAGTTCTGCAAGTGGATTAACGGGGGAAATCTGGAAATCTGGACACCTAGCTCTGTGTGTGCTCTGTGTGGGAAACGGAAGGAAAAGCCCGTCTTCTGGCCAATTACGAAAGCCCCTGACCGAAATTGAATAAAGCTGACACTCGGCGTGAAGTGAAATTGCCACTGAAATATATACAAAATATATATTTAAGGCCCTAAGCTCGATTTCTTCTACCATAAAGCCGGGCATAATGGCCTGGAGTTAATATTTTAATTATAATTAAGTGTGGCTGCTGCTTAGCGATGCCCGGCTCAGATAATATTGTCTTGGCCCGGCTCGTTAATTGCCAGATATTTGCGCCGACCACTGGCCACTGTGTGCATGTAACACATGGCGTATGCGTAATCTGCTAATCACATATATCGCACATAAATCTCGTAACTGCTCTCGTTTCTCACATACATCACATATATATATCTTATACAATTCGCGATCGGAAAACCGTCTTCGAGGAGGGCGATGGGGGATATGTAAATTTCCGATTGACTGCGATTTGCATAAACGCGGTTTCCCTTTCCCAGAAATGTACTTTCCCAAAATCTAAACGGAAGGAAGCCAGTGAGTTGGCAAGTTTTAATAAGGGAAATCGCAGATGAAATATACTTTTTAACTCCCACACTTTTGAAAAAATGGAAATCGAAATTGAAATCAATTTAGCAAGAGCTTTGCTGGTTTTTAAAGGGAACTATAAAACTATAGCTAAATAAATATGGTTTAATGTTAGTTATTGCTGTAGAAAGATGCTTTTTAATTATTTAATAAACACAACAATATTTATATATTTATGTTTAAGTTACAAAATTATATATAAACAATTTGAGATAGAAAACCGATCATGTAGCCCGGTAAAGATATCCTTAAAACCAGATAATCCCATATTTTGAACATGAAAATTGCAATTAAAAAGAAGTAAAAACAAATATTTTTAGAAGAAAAGTGCATTAACCAAATATCAAATAAAGTAAATTGTATTTGAATTTATTTAAAAAATAACTTAAAATCCTTTTAGTACGTCTAAAAAATGCCCACATTTTACTTAGAACTTTAAATGTTATATTAATTAGTAAAGTCTTGAAAACAATACCCATTTTAGCCTCAATTTGACGTGAAATGTCCTAATAACATAACAATTTATGACAGACTTGGAGAGCGTATCATCACAAAGAGATAATTTCGAGGAAAACGTGTGTAATTGCACCATGTAATGTTTAATATTTAAGGCGTATTAAACATTATACAACACTTAACACGAATGGCAAGCAATCTATGGCTTTAGAGAGTGCAAATTGGAGCGTTTTTCGATTGCGCTTTTATTGCGCTTGTGGGGCTCGTGGAGCTCTCTGGCTTCCTCCTGGGAAAAGGCTGGAAAATGCACTTGCCGTGAATTTAGCAATTACACGAATTATCGCCGCCCCCTTTTCGCCCATCCATTTCACGCCCAGCTGGCCGTTTCTAGTTAAAGCTGAAGCGTTGACAGAGTTTGGCTCTGGCTTTGGTGAATTAAGGTGCCATCATCGGAGGCGAGACGCAGGCGCTTATGCAACGGCCGGTGTGTGCGTCTGCCGGGAAGCGCATTAAGCAGTCATTGACACCTCAACTTCCCCCCGAGTGGCCCCCAGGCCCCCATGCCACACTGCTAGAAAAAAGCAGTCATCGAATTGGGTAATAAGTGGAACGATGAGCTAGTTAAATCTTGTACAATATCTTCTTTAAGTGTTATTATTTTCTTTATAGAGAATATAAGGCATAGTTATTTCTGTAAATAATTTCACTAAATGAAATAGAGAGCTAAGAGTTCTAAGAATCTATCACATATTCGGAGAGGAAATAACTCAATATAAATTCAAAATTTTGATTATATTTCTAATAGGAGCCATACAGGATTAATGTATTTGACAAACAGTTTTGAGGTAAGATTAATTTCTTAAATATTAAATACACTTCTCAAACAACTTAAAGATTAAAACTGTTATTCTAGGGAAATTTATAGGGAAATAATAAATAAAAAAATGTATTTATATATGAATATGTATGAGAAGAATTTATGTATATAAATTTGTTATTTAATACATAATTTTTGAGGCGTTTTTGAGGGATTTCTAAGGTCTAGTTTACTCTGACTTTTGTGTTTTTTAAAAAAGAGATTTACTTTCAATTTGTTGGTGATGGTGGTGTTGTAATATATTATTTTTAATTAAAGAAACCCATGTTCTATCCCTCTAAAAGAAACATATAGGAAAGCTGGAATAGAGTCTGCTCAACTCTGAGATACTGATAAAATGTATAAATTAAAATTCTAGCATATAAATGAGATAAATAAATTGAGTTCTATATAATTTTTTATATATAACATTAATCAGTTTTACTGTATAAAATCTTAAATCTAACAAGGAAATGCAGCTAGAAACAAGTTGAGCAATAGCGAGATGTTGCAAAGATATTTTTAAAATATTTTTAAAAATATATATTCATTTATGTACGTTGAAAAAAACCCAACAAATAAATAAGTATATACTTTCTAGTATATTTTCTAGCCGTGCAGGCTTAACCCACGCAGACAGCCAGTCTGCTCCAGTGGTCACCACAACCATGCTTGGCTGCTTATTGGTTTTTATGATGCATGGCACACAAAAAAGTGCTAAAAGCAACACCAACAACAACAACAAAAATCATAATAAAAAAAACGAAAATAATTTACAACTAAAAAAACAAAGACACATGAATCCGAAATCAAGAAATAATCATAAAAAGGCGGACGAGAGAGTGCCGCCTCATAAAGTGCAATCAAACAATTACACAATGGGAATGGCCGATACATATGATAATATCCATATATATTTTTGGGGGTGCCTAAAGACAATATATATACCATTTCTGCACAACTTTTGGGGGGCTGTTACAATTACGTGTTCCGAGTACCGACTTCAGACTACCGATCCAAATTCGTTATGCATCTCGCGTGGAAAACAAAGCAAAAAAGTCCAAAAACACTCGCACTCTCTTTCAATTTTCGATTTCAATTACAATGCGAGTACGGCAATTACAATTGAAATGCACTCGACGCACCTGTTACGCGCGTTACCTGAACCGAACTGCCACCACCCCATGGCAATGGCCATGCCCGATGTGTAATACACTTAGGCGTAATGTTTTCTGGCTCTTGCGTAATCCCGATCGCTGCTGCCATCGATCTGCCGTGATCGGCATGCCGGAGTTACCCCAAAAAAAATATATAAAAAAGCAACCCACTGATCCATCAGATCATCCCATGATAAGGGGATATTGCTGCCTCAGGTACACAGGGAATATTGAGATCTACATTTTCTACATAGCAAAAGAAAGAAAATTAATGAAAGAAACTGAAGGCCTAAGCTGTTGTGGCTTTTAAAATCTACATTAGCTCTTAATTTATAACAAATTGTGAGCTTTAAATAAATAAATAAATAAATTAAATCCAAGTTTATTTATTTAAAATTTAAATGTGAATGAGTCGTATTTTACATGTAACCAAAAATATCATCATATCGAAAACATTGTTAAGTTTGATGTTTATATAAATATATTTTAATTTACCATTTCATATTTATATTTAAATATCGATATTAAAGAAAAGTAACCGTCTGTCTGTCTTTTCTCTCTTCCGATTATATTACTGCAATAAATTAAACACAATATCGATTTATCGCACATCTGTATATCGCAGCGTACAAATATCGTTTTATCTATCGACTTATGTATAAAATATAGATAAAGAATCAAATAATTATCATATTTTGTCATTCCTACTTGAACCTAAATAAGCATCCTTGTAAACAAATACATTGAAGATAAAGTATGTGTGATTATGGTAGATTTTAATTTTTAATTACCCATTAAAGCATACTATTAATTTATGATCTAATAAATTAAATATATTAAATTTAGGATACAAAACTTCAAGCTCAAACTAGAACTTTTGCTTTCTTATTTTTATTTTACTCTTTAATAATATTATTTAAAGTTTTTTTTTCTCAGAGTGTAAATATACCATTTGGGGCCATGGGAAAGGGCAGTCGCTCAATGAATCAATATTTTTACTGGAGCACTGGCATCACGATCGCTGTGGGATCACAATTTGGCAATTCAATGAACTCGGCCAGAGATCGAGTCCATCAAATTGATTAATTGGATATTCTGTGGCCATCATAGATTAATTTGCGGGAGTTTGGTAATGGATCAGCGAAAATTATAGCCATTAAGGCTAATTGGAGATTTGTTTCTTTAATATTAACTGGCATTTATGGCTTGGCATTTGCCTAAAATATTATAATTAAAATATATTTATATTTAATAATAAACAATAAAAGAGATTGGTCTGTAAACAGAAAGCCAGGTAATATTAATTTTAAATTGAAAATTTATATTTTGTGTTGCATATATTTGGCCTTGCTAATAGCTTAATGTTTTGTAAACAGAGATTCAAGTAATATATTTAAATAATTTCGTGTAAGTAATAAAATATATGAATTTCCTTTTTTATTTATAATAATTATACATTTTCTAATTTATTTATGATTTTTACTGTTGTTTTAGCAAATTTTAATATTTTCAATTAACAATTGAACCATATTAATTAGTTACCATATTATAAGGCTTATTTTATATCGAACTCAATCTAAAAGGTTCTAAGACCATTTACTATTTATGTATCTGTAATTAACATTTTTCGTTCATTTTAAAACTACTTCTTAATTCTTTTACTTCTGATCAAAGATCATTACTTTAAGATGGAGATTTACACCACATTCTAAACCAAATTTTGATACCCTTAATATTCCATCTTTCTTAAAGTTAGCCTAGCTTTTTTTTATTAATTATGAATAATAAGCCAGTTAAGCCGGCAAAAGCCACTTGGGTTTGTGCTATATTTTTTTTGTTTAGAAAATCCACTATAAAGCCGCACATTTCTAACTAAGCTAACTAGCTATCTGGGCTGATTTCCCTTTCCATTGTTCTCTCTCGGGGCTCCCATCGAAAGTGCTATGCATACTACATATATTCATATACTTTATATGCTCGGATATAGCCAAAAACACGCAGAGAGCTGCCATAAAAAATTCTAAATCGCTCTGGTTCCCTCGCGGCAAAAACCTGACCTACGGCGCGCTCGTAAACCCGGTTCAGTGTGCGAGAAGAGAGTTCTTGGTAATTCGGCGGCTTACGTACCATTTTCTGGGGTGTCATTTCCCGGGAAAAACTCAGGTGCCACTTTTGGGGTGTGTGCACCCCGATGTCCAATAATCGATGCCTCGATCTCTGTGGCAGGTAAGGCAGTCGCTACCTGAAATTCCTTGGAATCTCGAAGATCAACACACACTCGTGGTCAACACTCGAACAAAAACGAAATAAAAGGTATGATTGTGATTGAGATTTTAGGCACTTCTTTCTTTTTGTATATTTATTTTGGATTTTTTTGATTATTATTTTGTTGTCACTGCTCGTTTTCACTTTTATGGCTCCGACGGGGATGATGCACACACGGCTCGCAAAAAGATATATCTCTGGAACGCGGGCCGACGGATGTATCTCTGTATCTCTGAATCTCTGACTGCACATGCGCGCAGGCGCCCACGAACTGAGCGCTGGCCGTGGAAAATGCGGCAGGTAAGGCGGTCGCTCGTCGGTCGGAGAGAGTGTCGTGTCGCTGGAGAGAGTAACTGCCGCGGAGAGTCCGAGTTGGAGAAACGGAGAAGAGTCTGGGTCTGAATCTCAGTCTCAGTCTGGGAAGAGAGAGTGGCACAATCGTGGGGCTACATTGGACTACGTGAGCGGCATTCGCTCAAAGGCTACATGCAAAATGTTGCAAATATCTGTGACAACGAGGCAGCATTGCAGATGAGCCAAGACGGACTTGCAGCTTAGCTGAGGCAGATAAAGATGGAGCCTGGGGGCACACGGCTTCCTTGCAACATCTGCTTTATGAGAAATTGAGAAATTTGCAATAAGCACAGATCCCTGAAGCCTACTCTTGATGTTCCCCTTGAAATACTATCTTAGTATCTTAAATTAATTAAAGCTTTATTATAAATTTCAATTTCAATTTGGAATATCCTATTATTATATTATTATAATCATTTATATAGTCATTTTTATAATCATTTTAAAAATGTTAAAGAGGTCTAGTTAGTAGTCATAAAATTTAGGCTTAATGACACCAACATGCAGTTCAAAAGGCAAGGACTGACTAATAAAAAACAAACAAAAAATGTAAAAAAATAGTTTAAATTGTGCATCCGCTGCAAGTTTTAATTGCTAACGTAAGCACTTGAATTTTATTGTACGAATTAGGTTTTGACATGAACAAATTGCTTGCACAATTAATATTACTTAAATCATAGTGTAATATTTATTGCTGCTGAAATAATTTACTTTATTACAAAGTTTCAATTGAAACACATGCTTGGGCCAGCACTTTTTTAATAGGTTAATTATTAATAATATAATAATTATTATATAATTATATTTAAGCATTTAAATACTTTTACCTGAAATTTTCTAGCTACATACCTCAATTGTCCCTCTGGCCTGCCAACTCATTGGCCGCAGATTTCCTCAATTACGCCAGACGAGGAGGCCCATCGATGGATGATGCCTTTGGCCCATCCCAGACCCTACTCTGGGTTGACAATTTTCTCAATTTCCAAATCATCATCACTATTACGCCGCCGTTTAGTTGCCCAACTTCAGCAGCTGGCCAACTGGCTGGCTTCCTAGTGAAGCTGCCACACATAATCTTAATGGGCCACAAAGCCATCTCCATCTCCATCTCCAGCTCCATCCAAGCATCGCATAATTGTTGTACAACATTTAAATGTGATCTCGGCTGGCATGAGATAAACGGAATTAACGAAATAATAAAACAGAAACAGAAACGACGACGTGCAAATGTGCAAGTGACATAACAAGTGCGCATCGTCGTCACTCTAAAGACACAATTGTATCAGCCCATTTATCTCGGCCGGTACGGGGTCCCAAAAACAAAATAAAAATCAGTAAAATTCAAATTCGAAAAACCAGCAACACCCAGAAGGGAAACCCACAATGCCCAAAAAGTCAAATAAAAGCGGCAGAAATGTTCGCACGCAAATGTTTGTCGTCGGTCCGTCGATTGTTCCCCCAGTTTGCACAAATGAAAGTGGTCAACAAGAGCGATCCACTGTTCGCGATGCAGAATGGGGAATACATAGTATACAGTATACAGTATGTGCCCATGGTGACCCCGATATACCGCCGGCCACACTGTGCGAAAGTAAGAGTGCAGCAAGTAAATATTTGCACTTAATATTTGGTGGAAGCGAACCACAACAATCTTAAATAATCACAGGCGTATCGATGGTACCATAGGGTCTGTAAAAGAGGCAGGGTCAGCTCTAGCAAATATCAATATATCGTTGCTATATCGATACCCGAAAATTCAAACATCAATTTATATTTTAATATAGGGATAAAATATCGATTTTCTGTTTAATCGGTAAATTAGACAACTGAATTGAAAAATTCTTTTTGTACCACATTTTTCAAAGTTTTACGATTTTTGATTTTTTGAAAACATATAAATAAAGCGGTACGAATTTTTATTTATTTATTTTCTAATTCAAAGTAAATAAATTCAATCTTGACAAAATATTAATTTAATAATATTTTCCGTACTTCTTTATTTATTTATTTTTGTAAATAAAACTCTACCGCGCCTTAATATTAATTCAATAACATTTTTTCAAGCATTTTTATTGATTTATTCACCAAATTCTTCAACATTTTCTTACCGTGCATGCAAAATCAGTTAAATCTCCATTTGCCTATGACCGTTTAGGGCCAAATGGCACATCTCGTTCGCCAAATGGCACTAGGCACGTATCCGGGGGCTGGAATTGGGATTGGGATTGGCAGCGGAGCAGCTGATTGTACGTGCCTGGACTGCATCCAAGCTGTGAGCCCTGGTCGGCGACGAGGCAAAAAAGGCATTTTAACGAGCCACGCGCATGCGCAATTGTCCAACGAAGCACCGAGTTGTTTTATGCAACCTGCCGGCGATCAGCGGAGCAGGTGAGAGACTTTCACTCATTTGAGAATTCATCGGATTGCGTTAACCTGCACACTTATCGCACTCGCCGCAGATCCAACCCATCCCGAGCCCGTCAACATCATCATCTCCCGACCTGGCCCGGCCGTGCCACCGTGCTCGCCCATGCGGAAGTCTATCGCCCGGCGGCACCACTGACCCACCGAGTACAGAGTGGAGGCACGGAGCCACCAGATAACACCAACCAGGTGTGATCATTATCGTCGGCACGTGATCGAATGCGGTCTTGGCGGCGGCATAAGGGTTCATCATTAAGAGCAACCAAAAACTTAAGGTGCTGTGAGTAACATAAAATATATAACAACAAATAGAAAATGTGATTGTACAATACCAAAAACTAATATAATATATATTACAAAGACTTCAATTTAATTAATAACTAGAAATTCTGGGAAATACACAAGCACCCCGATAGGACCACAACATTTCTGTATATCAAATGCCAAAAATTGCAATAATAAATCAACTCATAAAAGGGAAAATAAGTGGTAATTATTTATACTCACTGGACAGTGATTAGATACCAAAATGGGGAATTCTAGATTTAGTAGTAACGTTACTAAAATGATATACCCCTGACTGAAGAATAGAGCACAATAATAGTTAAAGTTAAAGGGGAATACTTAACATTTTAAATAAAAAATACCTACGCAAAGCTAGAGAACAACAATAATGACAAACATTTACTGAACTCCATTAATCACTGACACTTTGGTTTTGTACAGGTCAAAATCAATCACAACCAGGCTGATAAGATAGTGTTCCAGGAACTGTTAAAGACGTTTAATTGTTTTCCAGGAAGTATCGTTGCTATTTGAAAAATTACTGACCATGTGCTGGCTTCCTAAAAGTTACTTAACTTTACCCCAGAGAATTTTGAATGAAAGTAGCAGAGATATGCACAAATTTCAGGTTAGATAAGATTATATTAAGCAAAGACATTATAATACGTAGATCCTTAACCGACAGGACCCAGCTTGCAGGCAGGCAAAGAGTTGCTGGCTCTCTCTCCCTGTCACTCTCCCTCTCACACACTCTCTCTCTCTCTCACTCTTTCTCTCCCTTAGGGTATGGCGCTACGCATCTTGTTTGTTAGAAGATCTTTTTGGAATTCTTCGTGGTTCTGACGCCTTCCGAAGGTTTCCATGCTGATCAGGAAATTGACTTGACGACATCTCTTGTCAGTCTTCCTTTGTTGGAGTGCGTTCCCAGCGAACCTTTAATGACAGGCGATAAGATATAGACGACACCTTATCGCCGTGATGGATAATGCGAATGAAATTGGAATTAAAGTCCCCATCATACGCAACCACTTGACGGCCCATCAAGATGCCAGATACGATTTCAAATAAATTAATAATAATTAAACTAGAATTTATTCACTCCAAAAAAAAAAGGGAATCACACACAGAAAAAAAAACCAAACAATTTGAATTAATCAAGGAAACAAAAGGTACGGGTTCGGTTAGTGGTTGCTTAAGGACTCGCAGTGGATTTATTGCTTCACATCCTCACATCTCTAAGCGTTGCAATCGTAATCCTCGCTGCAGAACGCCTCCACGGGATCGAACTGCATGCTCCCCGGACAAACTTTGTTGAAGGCCTTCAGCTCGTTGCCGTCCTTGCCGTAGCTGCAGATGATGAACTTCGAGCAGTCTTCCGTCGGGAAGAAGCCGGTGGTGGCGCACACGTGATCGGCGTCAGTGGTATCGTCGCCACTGTCAGTGGTGCTGTTTCCATCGTCTTCGGTGGTGTCGGTCGAGGGCTCATCGGTTGAGGTTACATCGGTTGAAGGTTCATCGGTTGAGGTCACATCGGTTGAAGGTTCATCGGTTGAGGTCACATCGGTTGAAGGTTCATCGGTAACGGGCGCATTGGTAGCTGGCTTCTCAGTGGTTCCAGGAGCATCCGTGGCGGGCTTCTCAGTGGTTCCAGGAGCATCA
>JAEIHY010000383.1:0-13635 GCA_018904565.1 Drosophila tsacasi
ATATATATATATATATATATATATATGTATCTAGGTAAGGTGGAATGGGATAGGATAGGGTTGGATAGGTGTAATCCCCGTCTTAAACATAGGATGAGAGAGAGCTAACACAGGTTTCATAGTGCATATATCATCATATATCAATATAGAGACAGAGACCTGGAGAGATGGGCTTGAAATAATGGTGGGAATATCTGAGAAAAGGTGGAAGATGGTGCAATGAATCGGTGCTTTATAATCCCCCATCTGCATCAGTAGCTACTGAATGTTCTAAAGGGGAAAATCCCTACACAATTTAATTAGTTATATACAAAAATATGAAAATTTAACGATTTAAAATCCATTATCCAGCTGGAGTTTCTGGAATAAATACGATCAAGTTCAAGTTCAAGTTCTGGAAAAATGTAAAAAGAAATTCATATGAATTCTTCACGATTGTTTTCAGGCAAAGCTTTTTAAAGATTTTCATAATTTTGTTCGCTAATTTGAAACCTTATCTGCTGCTACATGTATTTCACAATGTAATTATGAGTAACGAGTTTTTTGTTCGCTTTTTTATCCCGTCATCATTAGCAGCAGCTGGCACACACACTCGGCTCTAATCTGTTCGAAAATATATGTTTACGTCATGGCACAGAGCCCAACAATTGAGTAAACAAAACTACAGACAAATTGTTTTAAAACAAAGTACATGGGTTTATTTTTTAACGGAATTTTCAGCTAAGCCGAGCTAACCAGCTGGAATTGGGGCGAAATAGAGATCAGTTTCCTGACTCTCTGAATGAAATATGTATGGATGTATGTTATGTGTGTGTGGTTTTGCACCTGAAAGGTGCACACCCGCGTTATCATCGCCCGGCTCCGCTCTAACCAAACAATTACCAGGCGTAAACGTATCTATCTATCAGACCCATTGCCCCCCATATAGCCCCATATCCCTATCTCTCTGGCCCTATCTGGGGGGTCCAAAATATGGCCTTGAAACGAATGTATATAGATTTAATATCTAGTTTCCTAGACGAACCAGAGGGAGCATACACCATAAACTACTTCTGGAATTTAATTTATGCTATCTGCATGGCAAAAGAGCTTTGATTGATTGATTAAATTGGAAATCTAATCTCAGGTGTGTCTAAAAGCATTTATAACAATCGGTATTACGAGTAAAATACTATAGCACTTGTATAGATTTATTACTAGACTATTCTCATACTCAAAGGCATTTTTTATTTTATTTATAAATACTTTCAGACACCCTTTTCCGGGTAGTTCTCTTTAAATATTCTCGAATTCTTTCTAATAAATCGGTTCTCAAGGAAATAGGGGTCTTACTGGGGGAAAAGTGTGGAGAGTTTAGCGGTCATCGGGAGGAGCAGGTACATAGCAGGTGGCAGAAGTCATAAAGCAGAAGTCAGCGAAAGTCAAGAGGTCAGGAGACGGAAGCCAACAGGCAACAGGCGGCGGCGGTGTATTAAATTCACAATAAAAACTACGCAACATTCTCAAGGATAATTAAAAGCATTCAGGCAGATTTTCAGCAGCTACATACATAGTAAATATATATATAGTAAATATATATAAAATTGGGAAGAAGGCATCAGCACAGCAATTAAAATACAAGGACACTACAAGCAGCAATGACTCGTACGCACCCACGCAACAACACAAGAGGATCAAAGATATATAGTTGAATGAATTATTTGCATACATATTTGTTTCGATTTCTACTTAATTATTTAATTAAGAGACATAAAATTCATCAGTTTATAAATATAAAGCTCGATTTTCTAATTTCATTGATTTTTCAGTGGTTCAGAACTCGGAAAATGCTTAAAATCGGTTTAAACTGAGCTCAAAATCATTGTCAAGGATCGTCTCTGGATCGAAGTGTTAGTGTGTGGCTGTGTTTGAGTGTGTGGTTAGGCGGAGGATACAAGCGATGCAGGAATATGCAATGAGTTTGGTTTAGATTGGGTCAAAGGATGATGATTTTTATGATTTAAATGGTAGAGCTTGAAAAATATCAATGTTCATCGAATGCAATCGATTTTTTGTATACAATAACATCGACCAATTTTTTTACAAAAGAAAAACGCACATTTATCGACTGAAAATTAATTTGTAGAATACGAAAATGGTAAAATCTTAAATTATATTCGTAAAAATGAAAAATATCGAGATTTATCGATATAAAATAGAAATGAAAGAAACATAGAGTTTCAATAACAAAAAATAAAAAAATTCAGCAAGGTTTATCGCTTTAAAAACAATTTTTGAATATACAAAATATAAAAAGCTCAGATTTCGTATTATGATGATCGATAATAACAAGGCTTATCGATTTAAAATCAAAAGCCTTACATTATGATGGAGAACATCAAAGTTAATCGTTTTAAAAACTTTTTTTTTTTCCTATACAAAAATAACATCGAAAACTTCGATATTTTCAAACTCTATAGGTAGATGGAAGCTGAGGGGTGGTGATAGTGGAAGTGGTGGACACAGCACCTTTGTATGGTTTTACTTGCTGGTCCCAAATGGCCAAAGCCCGAAGCTATTGTATTGATCTCGACTTGTTTCCAGCAGCAGTATGCAGACTGAATGGATTTGGCCGCTTTTTGTTTCAGTTGCTTCTCCTGCTCCGTGCCCGGTGTCGCCGCCGCTGCCTCTTCGCCAGTGCCAGCTGCAGCAGTCCCCACAGCATTCACAGCCATTGCCACATCCACATCCACACAGTCCACATCCAAATCCTTGCCAGCCGCCGGTCCATGGGACCGGGGCGAAAGCTCCGGACAGGCAGACTCCAGCATTAGGTCGCTGCGCAGCATTCCCAGTGATATTTTCTTCGATTCGTTTTATTGTTCATGGTAGCAGATATAGCGATGCGCAATGAGTGACGGATAATAATGGGAGCAACAGATTTTGTGATTGAGATTTTCATATTTAAAGAGTTTTTTGTACAAAATTACGTGGTTAGGGTATATTTTTTATTTTTTTGACGACGAGAAAAGCAAATATTGTTACCTGAATTGCGGCACAGAAAAAAAAATGGTTTATGGAGCGAATAATGTATTTACTATAATTTATATAGTTGAAAGGCGTTTCTCTCATAAGAAATCGTAAAGAAACTTAATAAATACGTTTATTTTAGATCGGTAAATAAGGAAAATCAGTTTAAATTTATTTTGAAACATGATTGGGCATGATCGATCACCATAATTCTGCAAATTACGACACCCAGGGGGCGCCACTCACCAAAGCATAACGCTAAGAATTCTAAGTGCCCATCCTTGATTAAAATAAACATTTTTTTCTGTGCGCACTTCGTTCAGGGGAAATTAATAATTAATTAATGTTAAAATCAAAATAAAATCATAGAAAAAACAAGGTACAAGGTGTGAGGTGAGAGGATAGCAAGAAAGAGCAAGAGGGCTAGGGCCTTTTCGGGGTCAGGGACATATGTACATATATTTTGATATATGTGTATTTGGGTCTGTGCTGTGCTGCCCTACGTCGGATTTACAAGCGGCTACCTCTCCTGAGCAAACCAACACGATAAGGAGCTGCAAATGTCCAGGATGCTCGCATAAATCACGCTAGATTAGCGACTATATAAACGGAGACGGAGCCGGAGCCGGAGTTTAGCTATGACTATTGGTCGACGGGCGATTTATAGAAGGACCGGGCGGGTCGGTGCGGAACAAGACGATAAGATTGCGGGGCCTAATAAATAAAAGAGTTCTCTAGCAAGAAACCCACACTGGCTGCCCTGCTGATGTGCTCCCGATGGAGGGATGATGGTCGGATACGGTGCTTGACTTAGATGTAGGTTTTGCGAGGGGCAAGGAAGGATCGTTGATGAGCGTTGATGTTTGGACGGAATCTCACCTGTGTAAAGCCATGGGCCAGCACCTTCCGGTATATGTTAAACAGATTCGCCGTAAACTCGTCCACCTTGATCGTCTCCGCCAGCGTTGTGGTGATAAACTCCTCGTCGTGGGCCACATTGTGCATTAACCGGTTGATAATGGGCTGCAGGGCCACCGCCTTTTCGAACTCCTTGCGGGGAAATGAAGATGGAACTAGCACGAATGGCGCGAACTGCACAAGAGATAAGCGATTATTAAAGCGCCTTTAACTTTAGCTTATTATGGGTTGTTTGAAGTAAATAAAAAAGCATTTAATAACTAAGTTCTTTCAAAACAAATACTTTTCAATTTACTTTAAAAGCAAGTTACGGTCTGTAAATCAAATTTAAATACCTTAAAAGGCCCTTAAATAGTTTGGGAAGTTAATAAATACCAGTTTTACACAAAAAAAAAAACATATTTTATAGTAAAAAAGCCTAACAATTACCTGCTAATTAGTATAATTTACATTCGAATCACTTCTAAGACTTTGAAACCTATTTTTATATGAAAATACATATAAAAGCTCAAGGAAACCATCATAAAATCAATACAATATAGAACTTATAATTTTCTGAAGCTTTCTATGCTCGTTGCTAGTCTTACGTTGAGCGAATCCGGGCTAAAGGCGGTCTTGGAGCGCATGGCGGCACCGTGCATGATGGCATAGTCCTTGGCCTTGGCTATCACCTCCAACAGCTCGTCCTCCGGCAGTGGCAGCCGGATGCAGTTCGGCAAAACGGGTGTGTTATCCTCGCTGGACATGATGATGGTGATGATGGGATCTGTGGAGGATCGGCGGATACTGGGCTGCTACTGCTGCTGCTGCTGGAATACGAAAGCGAAAATAAATCCAATCTGTTTACGGCTGCCTGAAGCGCGGGAATGTCTGCTCACCGGGACTGCTCGCTGGGCACTGAAGTGGGTGGAGAGACTGGCTCTTTGCTGTGTGCTGGAATTATCTAAATTTCGTCAGCGGCCGTAAAAACGCTCACACGCGCTCCGACAATGGTGGCTGTTGTTGTGGCTTTCCGCTCTTGGTTTCCGTGGTGATACGCGGCTTCGACTGGATGGGAACGCTGGGAATTTATATACCGATCTGAATTGCGGAAGGGGCTTCAATTTGGATACCGCAAAACAACCAAAAAGTGACACGAAAGGAAAACAAAGATAAAACTCTTGACAAACCAAAATATATTAGAGATGGGCGGTAGCGGCCAGCTGGGACGACTTCGTGAGTGACGGGTGCAGCAAAATCTGGCAACGTCGCTTTGTGACGGGCCATGAGCCTCTAACAAATCTTTCTTCAGGTTTCCGAGGGTTTTCACGGGAAATGGAATATTCCTACAACCTTCCCATTTGGATTAATTGAAAAATGGGTACAGTCATGGAAAAAATAAAAAGTTCGAGTTCTTTTAAACTGTCTGGCAGCGCAGCAACTGCTATCGATAAAAGTTAAGCGATACCTTGTACCTTCTCCAACATCGAATGCTTATCCATCTCTAGCGGCAGCAAAAAAAGAATTAAGTCTGCGATTTTTTTTTGCAAAAGGAAGGAATATAAACCAACTGATTGTTTTTGTTGTGACCACCTCTCAACGCGGTGTTGTTAGAGATAAACAAAGTTGAAGCCGGGAAATTTACACGGCAGTGAAAGAAAGCCGAAACTCTTGCAGCTGGCCAGCCCCCTCCCGCCGACGCCCCTTTGCCCCCATCCCCCTCGGACGCGTCGCTGTGCGTGCATTGTTGTTGTTTCCGTTTATCTGGATTGCACTGCTCGTTCTCTGCAAATTGTTGTTTTTTGCGTGTTTTGTTGCTCTCTTTTCGGTTCGGTTTGCCGTTTTTTTTTTAGGTGGAATAACATTAAACAGTATTGCTAAGCTATGTCGAAAAACAAGCTGAATCTGGTGCTGCCGCCGGTGAATACGGAGGCAACTGTTGCCGCCGCCCAAGTGGCGCCGACACCGCCGTTCAAAACCCCCTCGGGCACAGAGTAAATATAACATTTTCCTGCACTTGTGATTTTGTTTGGCAACCCTACCCCCTTCCCGTCCTATTTACCCATTGCGCCGCACATATTTCATTTCATTTCCCCTGATTAGATTTCCCATTTACCTGCAATTAATTTTCTCCGATTGATTGATTCGCCGAAATCCAATGCCCAGAAAGGACAGGGAGAGCGAGGTACATAGAGTGAGAGAGAGAGAATGAGAGAACCGCTAGTGTGGGTGTTTTTCGACCGTTCTTTTCCGACATGACGTACGCACACACCCACACCTGTCCACAGTGGCGGTCACAATAATAGGCACACGGCAGCGTAACTGTTATATTTGCAATATCCTTGGACTTAATTTAAATTTAAGCAGAAAAAGCAGAAAATACCAAAGTGGAAAGGAAAAACTAACCCAGCCTCAAAATCCCATCCCATCCCATTGCCTCCTCCACGTTTTTACATTTTCGTTTTGGCTCGCAAAAATTCATTAAGAGGTTAAATTAAAGCACACACAGTTTGCTGGGCAAGCCGAAGACGAGCATCGATGCGCTGACGGAAACCCTGGAGGGCCTGGACATGGACGACACCGAGCGGAAGCGGATCAAGGTGTTCCTCAGCCAGAAGGAGAAGATCGGCGAGCTCTCCGACGAGGATCTGGAGAAGCTCGGTGAGCTGGGCTCCGGCAACGGCGGCGTCGTGATGAAGGTCCGCCACACGCACACACACTTGATTATGGCCAGGAAACTGATCCATCTGGAGGTCAAGCCGGCCATCAAGAAACAGATCCTGCGCGAACTGAAGGTCCTGCACGAATGCAACTTCCCGCACATTGTCGGCTTCTACGGGGCCTTCTACAGCGACGGCGAAATAAGCATTTGCATGGAGTACATGGACGGCGGATCGCTGGACCTGATCCTTAAGCGGGCGGGTCGGATACCAGAGTCGATCCTAGGCCGGATCACGCTGGCGGTGCTAAAGGGCCTCAGCTATCTGCGCGACAAGCATGCCATTATCCACCGGGACGTGAAGCCGAGCAACATTCTCGTCAACAGCAGCGGCGAGATTAAGATCTGTGATTTCGGCGTCTCCGGCCAACTGATAGACTCGATGGCCAACTCCTTTGTGGGCACCCGCAGCTACATGTCGGTGAGTTGTCCCTTGTGCCTTGCCTCCTCCCATCTATCTGGAGAGACCTCTCTAATGACGCTTCCTTTCCTTGCTCTCCCTTCCCCTCTCAGCCCGAGCGATTGCAGGGCACACACTATTCGGTGCAGTCGGACATCTGGTCGCTGGGCCTGTCGCTGGTGGAGATGGCCATCGGCATGTACCCCATCCCGCCGCCGAACACCGCCACCCTGGAGTCCATATTTGCTGACAATGCGGACAATGATGGGGGCCAGCCGGTGGACGAGCCGCGGGCAATGGCCATCTTCGAGCTGCTGGACTACATTGTGAACGAGCCGCCGCCGAAGCTGGAGCACAAGATATTCTCCAACGAATTCAAGGACTTTGTGGACATCTGCCTAAAGAAGCAGCCCGACGAGCGGGCCGATCTCAAGACCCTTCTGGTAAGTACTGCCTCATCCATGCCATTGCTCTACTTGCTGCGCAATTTAACCCATTGGCGGATGGCTCTTAGAGATAGTTCTCAGTCGGGTTAACGAACTAACGATTTGCATCTGTTGTTTCCTTGCAGAGTCATCCCTGGATACGCAAGGCGGAGGTGGAGGAGGTGGATATATCGGGCTGGGTGTGCAAGACAATGGATCTGCCGCCGTCGACGCCAAAGCGGAATACGTCGCCCAACTAGATGTGGCCGCCATGGATCCCCCGGACCCCCTGATCCACGACTTTCAGCCTCCCCCCTCCTATGTATATCCGCTCACGCATACACGTTATTTATTTGTATGTAGCCCATGTACTGTTGTATCATATGTAGGCGGATATGTATATATATATATATTATATACGTTTTAGGTGTATATGCATGTTATATATATATCCAGTTCTTTCGATTCCTTCCGATGTCTTTGCGTGTGTGGTGCCTCCTCCTCCTCCCCCCAGCCCCCCATCGGCTCTTTGTCCAACTTCGCATTGGCGCCGAGCAAAAACAACTGAATAAAAGACCTTGCAATTAAATCGAAAATAAAGAAATCGAAGTCATACCATGTACATATGCCTTTTTCGTGCAAGTCCACGGGGGAGTTCTTAAACCAGCAGCCTTTGTTGTTGCAGGGAAAGCCACAAAGGAAATTTAGTTTAGTGCACATTTTATTTAGGAAATATCCTGTCATGCCAAGAGATTATTCTTATTTAGAAATAATTCTATATTTCCCTACCAAAACGTAATCTTAGTTCAGGGGAGTCCTAATTTCTTATAATGTTTCAATTCTCCAAGTTCAAACACGCGCCAACCCCCATAAAATGACAGTTAAGTGGCAACGCAGTTATCGATTAGCTTGGATTAAATACGCAAATTTCATAAAAGTAACTTCAAAAATAAAATAACTTACTGATGCATTAGTTTTCTATTAATTATGACCTACCAACAAGAATTCCATCCAATTTAAAGCTTTAATTATAAAGCCCGCTTATTCCAAGCTGTGGCAAAGTCAGTTAACTGGCAACGCCAGTAAGCTATTGTTATCGACTTCTTGCCATGGGACGCCAATGGCTTCCATCTCTAGCTCGTGTGTCAAAATAAATAAGTAAGAAAACAAAACAAAAAAAAAAAGCACAGAACAGAAAAACAGCTGTAGTTAGTTGTGGCGCAGCTCTTGATAAGCGATTTACAGTTGCAGAGATCCGCAGCACGCAATAGCGCGGGGGCGTCCTCTGACCGACCAATTAAAAGAATCAAAGAGCAACGAAGGAAGAGAGCCTCAGCAAAGGAGGGAGAGAGAGAGAGGGAGAGCGACACGAACACAAACACAAACAGACGCAAATTGAGGCAAGGCGTGCACTGTGTTCTTTGTTGCAAATTATAGTGGGGCCCACCTACCTCCGCTCCACCCCTCGCCACTGGCCCCTTCCCTGTTGCAGCGCGACGCCAAAGCATACGCTTCCCGGCCGATCTGGGATCTGCAGTCCACAGTAGGTTCAAGACAGAGCTCCAATGCAGACGTTCCTCTCTCTCTCGCGCTGAACAACTCGCCGCTCTCGCCGACTGCAAATTGGAAGGAGTGCAAGTGCAAGTGGAAGTGCAAGTGCCAGTGGAATTGGTAGTTGTTGAAGCGGAAGCGGAGCCATGTCGGCGGTTAATCAAAAGGAGAGTCCCAGCCGGGACTCGACGGCCTCGACGTCCGGCCACATCTCCATGATGGGTGACAACACCTTGGAGTCGCTCTCCAGGGACTACAGCCTGGGTAGCCTCACTTCGGCCGGCAGCCAGGACGAGTTCTTCAGGTGCCGGGATCACGCCGACACCATCCTCAAACGAATGCAGCTCTACGTGGACAGCCAGCAGCTCTGCGACGTGGTCCTCATCGCCGGAATCGATGGCAAGCGGTGAGTTGGGACCGGGAAGTCGGCAGTCTCTGATCGAGACAAAGGAATGGTAATGGAAATGGGAATTGGAATTGGAAAGTTCATTAGCGATTCGCTCCCGCTCCCCCATCCATTTGCCCAGTGCTGCCTCCACCCTCCCCCGCTGCTTCTCTGCTGACCTTCACTTGGGTTCTTTGTCTGTTTTCCGTTTCTGTTCTCTGTGCTGCGCGCTGTCCCCAACGCAATTCCAACAGTAAACACAGACACACATACGCACGCAGGGGGAGACAATCATGGTCAAGATAATAGCAAGGCAGGAGCGACATGCACTAAGGTGGCATTATTAAGGAGTTTGTCGAATTAACCAGGTTTAATGTTTTCGTGGAGCAAAGATCGGTAGATTGATACAATCAAAAATGATTTAAAGAAAAAAGAAGCCTAAACTGATTTGATATTTCCCCATATTCATGTCCAATATGTTGTCCCAGAAAAAGATATTCAATTGATTTAATTGAGCTCAACTTTCATTTAATTATAAGATCGTACCCTCATATACTGCCATCAGCTCTTTTATGTACATATATTTTTGAAATGTTTATATACTATGTGAATATATGAAAAATGTTCACTTTAAACAGTTGGAGGAAGTTAAGCAATAAATTACAGACTTAAAAACTTCACAGAATTGCTGAAATATGATATTCCATATCGGGTAACAGCCATAAGATCATATCGCTTCATGTTAAGCAAGTGTTCCGCCTCATTGGCTATATTATCTGGAAATATTAGTCAACTTTTGCCATTCAATGTTTTTCCAATTACATTATTGTTGATACTTTCTTTACTCATCAGCAAGATAAGAAAACGTAGTTGTTTACCGCAATCGCAATTTGCGCAAGGTATTTTTTTGCCAGTTTATTGAACTCATAAATAATAAATAGAAACTAGAAAAATATTGAATGGCTGGAGCACTTGCAATACGATCCACGCAATAGCTACTCTTTTGGCCGTCACTGTGAACGCGCCGCACTAATTGCGACTGCTGCAAAAGTGCAGAAAGAGCGGAATGGAGCGCACAGAAGAGCTTGAGAGAGGCTGCTGAGTGACTCTGAGAGAGAGAAAGAAAGCTTTGTTTTTGTTTTGAGAACAATGGCAGTGCAACGCAGCAGCGAAAGATCAATCTCAAAACAAAGACAGCGACGAAGACGCTGGCAGAGCAGAGGGGCAAAAACAACTGCAGCATGAAGCGAACGCAAAGTAAGAAGGGAAAAGATACATAGATCCAACGATTTCCGATCGAGATTTGTGCCGCGATCCCCACTGCAGTTGCGGCATTACCATTATTTTATTTCCTCACCCGCTCGCTCTCGCCTGCACTCAACCGGTTTACGGATCGTGAAAACCTGCTGATCTGTGCCACGGTAAACAAAGAGGCAAGAACGCCAAAGCATATGCACTTACAGCTACAGTCCGTTTCGAAACTATCAGAGTAGCGCTAGTGCAGCATGTGCAGCTAGGGTCAAAATAATAGTGACACTTGAGGCTGCTTGTCTCTGAAATCGATGAATTTATGCGTAAATTTCGAATTTATTTTATAGGACCTGTAATATATATTCTTGTGTACAAAACTAAAATGATATAAGTAAAATGTAGTTATAGATTTATTCTATATATTTCTTTATTTTTTAATTATAATTATAGCTGACAAAATTTGTTATAGTTAAGATTAAGTCTAGTTAAGATTTTTATACAAAATTAATTTGTTTGAAATTAGTTTAGAATTCTGAATCACAGCTTTTGAATTATAAGGCTCCGTCATATAAATTCAATGTAAAACTATCCTTTATACACACAAATCCAACGATTCTAGCTTAAATTTCTACCAAAGAACTTCTAGGCTGTCTGAAAAGTCTAAATTTCTTGTTTATTGAAAGTAAGACCGATAAATAATCGCTTTTAATGCGATATCTCCAGCTCATATATCACCATAAATAAACAAAACAACAGAAACAAAGGAGAAATAACCTTTATAATGTCTCACTTCCGAAATTAAATATTAAAAAGTACTTAAAAATATATACAATTTTAATTGAATCGCTTGAATAATTCACAGAGTACCCGCCCATCGTTTGGTGCTATCGGCATCCAGCGCCTACTTCTCGGCCATGTTCACGGGATCGCTGCGCGAGACCCATGAGCAGGAGGTGACACTGGGCGAGGTGCACGGCGATGCCCTGCATATGCTGGTGCAATACTGCTACACCGGATTCATCGAGATGCGCGAGGATACCGTGGAGACGCTCCTGGCCACCGCCTGCCTGCTCCAGCTGAACGACGTGGTCACCGCCTGCTGCAACTTCCTAGCCCGCCAGCTTCATCCATCCAACTGCCTTGGCTTCGCCTTCTTTGCGGAGCAGCAGAGCTGCACCACGCTGCTCCGGCTGGCGCAGGCCTACACCTGCCAGTACTTCATGCAGGTGTGCCAGAACCAGGAGTTCTTCCAGCTAAACGCCGATCAGCTGGGCAAGCTGCTGTGCAGCGATGATCTCAATGTGCCCTCGGAACAGGACGTCTTCCACAGCCTGATGTCGTGGGTGCGCCACGACTCCACTGCCCGCGAGCAGCACATACCGGAGCTGCTCGCCCTGGTGCGCCTGCCGCTCCTGCAGCCCGCCTTCATCATGGATCACGTGGAGAACGTGTGCAATGCCAACGCCTGCCAGCAGCTGGTGATGGAGGCCTTCAAGTGGCACCTGATGCCCGAGCGCAGGTCGCGCATTGCCACCGAACGAACTACGCCCCGCAAGTCCACCGTAGGCCGTCTCCTGGCCGTCGGCGGGATGGATGCCCACAAGGGCGCCATCAGCATCGAGAGCTACTGTCCGCGTCTGGACAAGTGGACGTCGTGGAAGCACATGACAGGTCGTCGGCTGCAATTCGGCGCCGCTGTGATGGAGGACAAACTGATCTTGGTGGGGGGACGCGACGGACTGAAGACCCTGAATACCGTGGAGAGTCTCGACCTGAATACGATGGCCTGGGCGCCGCTGAATGCGATGGCCACGCCACGCCACGGACTGGGCGTGGCGGTGCTGGAAGGACCGCTCTATGCGGTGGGCGGTCACGACGGCTGGAGTTACCTGAACACAGTGGAGAGGTAAGTGTGGGCCAGCAGGTGGGGGATCTACGGTAATATATGTTCGCTTATTCCCCACCAGGTGGGATCCCATCGCCCGCACCTGGAGCTATGTGGCACCCATGTCCTCGATGCGTTCCACCGCCGGCGTGGCTGTGTTGGGCGGCCGCCTGTATGCAGTGGGCGGACGCGATGGCTCCGTCTGTCATCGCTCCATCGAATGCTACGATCCGCACACCAACAAATGGAGCCTCCTGGCGCCAATGAACCGGCGACGCGGAGGTGTGGGCGTAAGTAACCGGAGGATACCATCAAATGCAGGACGTTCTCCTGGGGTTTCGCACTAACACAAACCTTAATCCTCCAGGTGACGGTGGCCAATGGCTTCCTGTATGCTCTGGGCGGCCACGACTGCCCCGCCAGCAATCCCATGGTTTGTCGCACGGAGACAGTGGAGCGCTATGATCCGGCCACCGATACGTGGACACTGGTGAGTCTCTCTCTAGCTCTCCCACTCGCTGTCCAGCTCAAATATGATTGCTCTCACAGATCTGCTCGCTGGCCCTGGGCCGAGATGCGATTGGCTGCGCCCTGCTCGGCGATCGTCTCATCGTGGTCGGCGGCTACGACGGCAATCACGCGCTCAAGAACGTGGAGGAGTACGACCCGGTGCGGAATGGATGGAACGAGCTGGCGCCGATGGCCTTTGCCAGGGCCGGCGCCTGTGTTGTGGCCATTCCCAATGTCATACCGCCAGCGGCCCAGCAGCCGCCGCCCAGTGCTACAGTTTAGTCTAAACCCACTCCGCTTTCGGTTGCAGTGTAGTCTCTCGTCTATTGCATCGCCACAAGGGTTTAAATCTTATTTCTGAGAGCCTTATTATTGCATTTAATACTTTTTCAAGTCTTGAAATTTTTCCCCTGCAGTGGTCGATGCACTTGGCGAAAATTCTTACTGAAACCGGAATTTTTAAAGTAGTTGTTGTTACTGTTGTTGCTGTGAGCTGCTCGCTGCTCGGCGTTCGTAATGCTCGTGTGTTCTTTTAACCCGGCCAAGTGTTGCTGAACGCAGCAAGCAGCACCATTGCCGCCGCCTCGCTCTCGTCTCTGTGTT
>JAEIHY010000403.1:0-18412 GCA_018904565.1 Drosophila tsacasi
TCGCCACTGGTCCCTCGGGATCTGTCCGTCACTGGAGCCCTCGTCCACCACTCCAATCAGAAAAATGTATAAGATAATGAGATAATTTTTTCTTTATTACTTTTTTACATGTTTAAACTTAACACTATGTGGAATTTCAAGTTTATATAGCGAATCATTCGTTGTTTATATGGGGTCAAAGTGGGGTCATCTAAATTTTAGGCGTCATTTTTCTGGGATCATAACTACCCTTCAACTTGCCTTAAATGAGACAAATTAATTTTATTTATTTTCAGTTTTACGTTGGCTATGCTTTTTTAAATTAAAAATTGTTTTTAATATATATTTTTTTGTAAAAAGTTTGATTTTCAACCATGTTTTTTCACCTGTTGTAGGGTGTAAAAATTAAAATAAAAAATTTTGTTTAAATCGTACTAGGAGAAGCATAGAGAATTGTTTGATAAAAAAGTGTGAAAAAATTGGTTCAATTCAATAAAAATTACTGGTAGAAGTGATACCAGAAAGTTTAAAAAATGCGATGGGAAAACGCGTTTAAAGATAGCAGAAATATACGAAACGTAATGGAAGTAGCAATCTTTCGGGCTTCGTTTACCTATGAAGGAATGCGAAGTTTACAAAACCCTTTACGTAATCCTCAGATCCTCTTTTATTTAAACTCATTTATACTAAACTCATATTTATACTAAAACTCAATGCAAAATATGTATAGGTATATTCACATTATCGACACATTCTGTACATGCCAAATGCTCTATTGGCCAAATGTGTACACAATGTCCCCTGCGAGCTGGTGGGGGGAAAAGGTGCTAGCACCGCGGGGACGTTACCCCGGCAACTGATTCCCAATATTTGTGTAACTGAGACGGCTTTGGGACGCACCACCGCCTCCAATGAGCTACGGACAAGCGAAACGAATTAACCGGCAATTGCTCATTTGCTATCGCCGAGGAGTGCCTTTGTCGCATTCCATCCAACGGAGGAGGGGTGCCGAGAACGGCCATGAATTTTGCATTTAAACTTGCCTGTATATTTAGCTGGGTCTGCTATTGGGCAGAGGCCTGTGATTCATCAAAAGAGCGGCGACAGCTGACAGGCGACAGCTACGCATAGAAATGAATTATACAAAAAACCAGATAGACAATGGGGCAATACAGTCACCTCAACCCTTGGGGAAACACCTGAGGCGGTGGCTCCGACTACGCGAAATGACTACGCTTATTCTTTATTAGTCAAGCCCCGGAGAACCAGTCGACGAAGGCAATGAACGCTGCACAGTGGGGCCAATTTGGGGTTTTGATTGTTTAAAATTAATAAAAATGGGATATCGCAATATACAAAATATATTAAAATGTATTAGCTAAAGTTTATTACCATAATTTTTCAGTTTTTAAAATTAGTCAACTCAATCAATTTGAAAAAATAATAATTTATATTTTTTATGATATCATTTAATCCAAATTAAAAATTCAGTATTTGCCTTAAACTATTATTCCGATCGTAAAATGTATAAAAAGAAGTATAATTAAAAGAAAGTAAAAAAGCATACATTATTGCAACCTAACTTTTACGGGCTCCACTGTGCACGATCTGTCTTGTAATATCTCAAAGATAACTTTTAAGACATAAGACATTTTTTGACTTGTATAACTTGGTATAACTTAATTTGTTCTTTTTTATATTTACAACTACAAGTGACATTTTTAATTTTATTTATCTGAATGAAACTTTGCAAATAGTCTTTTATATGCTCTCGTTACTATATTAGTCGGAACGGGCCGGATCTGACAACTATATCAAATAGCTGCCATAGGAACGATCGGAAATGTTTCAGGAAAAAAATGTAACTTAACCTGTTTTCAACATATTTTCATATAATCTTAGACATGGCCATTTTGCATTATTTTAGAATTTCTATTTTAATTTGATCAAAATCGGATTACTATATCATATAGCTGTCAATCCTTAAATATACAATATTTTAAATACTTAATATTTGCAAGGGTATTTAAACTTCGGTTTGCCGAAGTTAGCTTCCATTCTTGTTTTATGAAATTTTCACATCTGGGCCCGATTAAGTACTCGAAGTACTCATGTTGATATGTATGTATATTTCGTATACAGGGTACCACAATCCATTTGTGTTGTACATAGAAGTTTACATATGTTCAGTTATACATTTTGCGGATCGTTCAACTTAATTTGTATAGTTTCGCTTGGCATAGCAACACTGCAAAACCATACATTGTAAATATGTACATATGTATGTACCTATATACACACAGAGATAATTTGTTATGCCTCATCATTCTGATCAGAAAATTTACGCTTACATACATTTTTACACAAAAAAAAATCGTTTGGTATGATTTTAAAATCAGCTGTGTTCTATAGAAGATAATCAATAAAATAGTTCAGTTTGGTGTTTATATTAACAATAAAATATTTGGACTATTAAACTGCCAATCCCAATACTGTGTCCCAAAACAAATTGACTTGAATAACTCCAATACAATTACTTAAAATTATTTTCTAGAAATGGAGCGGATAAGAGACTGCACCATTTTTTGAAGCTAAAATTTAGATCGACAAGCTCAGATTTAGGAATGGATTACATGGAGGACATAGAAATGGCAGATTTCTTGACTCACTGTCAAATTTTCTCCAGTGCAAGAGCTTACTCTTTTTTTTGTACTTTACAACACTAAAAAAAAACTTAAATAGTATAAAATATTTATTTAAAGCGAATCACTTATCGTATTCATCTTTCAGTGTATGTAGAGGCACATGCCCACACGCTTGCCACATTTTTTTTAGGTTTTGGCTTGCTGCCTTTTGGCATTTGCCTCTGCCGCTCGAATGGCTTGCCAACATTATGACAAAGTTATGATACTCTTTCCTGGGAAAGCTCATATGTATGTACATATGTACTAAAAAGAGCCAAAGTGTATAGCAAAAGTCAAAACCAACCAAAAAACGCAAACAGTCAATACATTGAGAGCTATTTTTAAGTGAGCAGTGCAGGCTGAACGTGCTACAGATCTTTGTAAATAAGTTTATCATCTTGAAACCATAAACGTAAAGCTTGATGAAAATAATAGTAATGTAGAACTGTTAATTTTTACATATACAAAATGGTTTTTTATTTACTTAATTAAATGAAAAATAAAATAATATGCAAAATATTAAGATTTTTCCTAATAGCTTTTACCTGATTTTCAATTCCATCCTGAAAGTTTACCCAAAACATAACTTATGTCTTAAGCCCCTCCTAATAATTTCCATTCGCTCCCATGTAAGCAAATAAACACTCCCGCCCCTCCTACCCGCACCACTGGCTTTTCTAACAACAATCGCACCGATTACGTTGTCGTATAACGTTTGAAGATGACGCGTGCTTGTTGTTTTTGCTGCCACTGCCAGACGTACTGGCTCTGCTTCGCTTTCCACTTTCGCAGGGAGCGGGTGGTGGTGAACGGTGGGAGAGTGAGAAGGTGCGGCGACATTGAACAAGGCAACGAACGGCAAGAGAGCCGCGTTTGCCTTTCTGATAACGTCGTCATCGTTGCGTTGAGGCAATTTTAATTTATGCATCACACGGATACAGAAACACAGAGCGTAGCAGAAACGGTGACACCAACAACAATCAACTCTCAATTGCGCTGCGAATGAGTTTTTTGAGCTCACCGTCTTTTTTGCACATTTTGTTATTCCTACACTCTTGTCCGGGGTACATAAACTAGAAAACAACCTTTACACTGCAAGATCATTATTTAAAAAAGAAACTAACCTAATGGCATGCACTCATACAAACATATATAATTAATTAATAAATAAAAGTGTCATAAAGTCCGCCTTTCTGTTTTAAACTCGCTAAAATCGTTGCATAATTTGTTCCATACAACCACAGGTTAAGTTGTCCCCATAAGCATGGTAAACGACAGCTATTCCCTATTCGCTCATTAAAAAATCAATATATAATTATACAAATATTTCCCCAACAAAATCAAGCAACTTGGGAAATATTTTTCGTCAAAGGCAGCGATGTTTTGCACCGACCGATAATTGTGAGAGTGTCCAGCTGTCGAACTAGGCCACTTGCAAGTTCCTCTGCCATTGCCTCGCTCTCTTATGTAAACGCTGCTCGCTCTTGCTCGCACGCTCTCACGCTCTTTTGCTCTCTCGTTTCAGCAGCAACGATCGGCGCGGGCGCTGCAGTTGGACGACTCGTTGTAATACCCTCTGAAAGGGTAGGAAAAAGCTCATTCAGATTTTGACAGTTGACATCGCTAGACGCTCGGCGCACAGTAGCAAATCGACTCGACGGCGACGCGTCGCTCGTTGCAGCCGCGCTGTCGCGTTTTTTGTTTGATTGATTGTGATTATGAGCGAGACCTTCAAGCTGTCCGGAATGCAGCGCAGCAATATCGAGTTGGAGCGTCGGCGGCACCTGGCCAACTGGCTGTTGAATAGCAGTCCGCACATGGCAGCCGCAGCCGCATCAACAGCAACACCCACTGGTGCAGCAGCACCCACTGCTTCAGCACAACCAACAACAAACACGGGCTTAACAGGAGGAGTTACAGCGGGAGTGGGCGGTGCAGCAGCAACGGGCGCACCCAGCAACAGCGTCGCAGCTGCATCAGCAGCTGCTTGTAACGGTAAGCTCTCGGCGGGGAGAGGAACGGTAGAGTCGTCGAGCGGGAGAGGGAGAGGTCACAGGCACGCGCTGCAAACAAGCGAGCGAGAGACAGAGTGAAAGAACGTGAACGAGCAAACGAAAGAGTGAGTTTTCTGTTTGCTCATTGACGGCGCGTTGTTAGCTTTTGAATGCCCTTCCTTTGAGGTATTTCAATTAGGGTATGCCGTTTGAAACAGCATTTATCTGCTTCGGATGATTATTTATCAAAATAAATCACAAGCTGTGATTTATTGAAGAAAGATCACTTCTTAATTTAAAATTTTTCCAAACTTGGCAGCACCTGAATTTTGACCATTTGTTTAGGATATCCAAAGTATTACAAACCAAATCCAACAAACAGTACAGAAATTCAATTATAATTGATAAAACTTTTGGGAACTTGACCTTATCGGATTCAATAAATGTTATAATAAATGAAAATTTCAAATTTTTAAATTAAAACAAAATATATTTTTTGAATTTCATTTTTTAAAGTAAAACTTTGAAATTATTAATGAACGTTTTAAGATGAATTTATGTGCATATGTATTTTATATTCTATTATTATTTCTTATTATTTTACTATTCATAATAGCCTATTACATTCTGAATTTTTATTCTAGGCCCTCCATCGACAGGGCAATAGCTCCTTTTTTGTCAGGGTATTTATAGCTGGGAAACCAAGTTTTTTTTTCTGTTCTACTGATTTTTTGCGAATTGAAGCGAATTTTGTTGCCTAGGCGCGCGCCTTCTTCGCGTAATTTCACACGAAACGTGACGATGACACACCCCCCGCTCAATCTGCCCCCTCTGCCTCTTTGGCTCTCTCTTTTTTGCGCATGTTCGCCAAAATTGATATTTCACAAAAGATAAGCGCAATTTCACAAAACGTTTTAGCTCCTTCCCGGCGTTATGCTGTGATTTTTGCCCCCGTCTGCACTTACTATTTTCAATGTGTGCGTGGGGCAGAAATTAAGCCAAATGTGCGCAATTAAAGTGAGTAATGCCCCACCGACCACCAATCAGCGGCAGCAGCACAGTGGATCGTTTAAAATTCAAAGTTCCAAGCTTAAAGATTTCGTGCTATTTTTTTTTAAGATTTGAAAAACTTTAAATAAGCGTGATACCTCCTAAAACAGCCGAAAATATATCTTATATCTTAGTAATATATTTGTGTGTTTATGGCATAAAGTCGCGTTTTGATTTACATTTTTCAAGCCGGACATTAAGGAGAGTAGCTACTGCGCAGCGAGCTTAAGTCGCACCATGGGCATTAAACAATAACCAATCAAAAATCGCGATATCTATATTTAATTGCACTGCTTGAAGTTCACTCACACCATTTTGAAAAATAAAGCTGAGTGATTTCATGACAGACAATAACTTTTTTGGATTTCGGTATGAAAACAAAAATGTATATAGTAGTGATTGTCGTTACCCATGGAGGTGTTATCTCTATTGTTATGTCTGGGGAGCGCGAAATAACTATTAATAGCTTTAAGTTGTTAACGATATCCTCCAATCCGATTTTATTTTTGCGATTGTTTGTCATATTTTGAAGTCGAGTATCTTAGCTCGAAGGTTCTTCCTCAATATTAAACTGAGTGCATTTTATTCCTAACAAAATATAAACATGAAATGATTTGGTTTTTACTAAACTGTACAACTTAATTTGAATAAACCGTATTAAAATAATACATACTAATACGGACTAAAATAATAAAAATATTAAACGCGTCATAAATCGAAAGCGAGTGATTTAACTGCTTTAATGAACCATTAAGTTTCGTCAAAAGCAAGAACTGAATACCGCTTAGTTGATAATTCATGAGTATATATGCACTGGCAAATGTGTGTGAGAAGCTTTGCAAAAGTTTAATAAAAACGTATTGGTTGAGATTAAAGTGCGAAATTTTAATTATCTATTTTAGAATTTCACAACTAAAAACTTTAAATGTTCTGCTTAAATTCGAAATGGAATCTTTTCTTTCAATTTAAGCGTTTGTAATTTATTATAATGATTTTATTATATTTTTTTAACCTGTATGTTTAGGCATTGCTTTGTTTACGTTTCTTTCTATTCATTTTATATTAGTTTTCCATCGTATATTTTTCTTAATTTTGCGGTTACTCTTTGGGTCCATATTCGCCCACTGTGTGTCATCGCCTCGTTGACCGCTGACTGAGAATTAGCTGCGCTTAGCAACAGTTTTGAACCACTTGCCTGCCGTTGCGTCACGCCAACTGAATTTCGTTTGGGGTCTACAGAGGTGGCTGTAGATGTGGTGGAAGCGATACTACTCACTTTATGTGGGTTTTTCCCACTGCAGACTTCGGTGGCAATTAAACACTTACATGTGCATACACATAGGAGTGCATTTATATTTATGCGATTGCCTCACTGATGCACAATGCCTTACTCCTCGTTGCGTTTTTTATTGCAGGTGGCACAACGACGGGCCCCCATCACGGCCACCACCCTCTGGCGGGTGGTGCCGGGGCGCGCAAGCCCAAGCTGCGGCGCTTCAACTCCCACGATACCAGCTCCAACATGTTCTCCGTGGCAGAGTTCGAGAACGCTCGCCTGGCTCGCCGCAATGAGATCGAGCTGAGCCAGCGACTGGCGCGACACCTGCGTAGCAGCGCCAAGTGGGATAGTGTGATATCCGGATCGGGGTCAGGACCTAGAGCAGCAGTGGGGGCGGGAGGTGGCTATTCAGGATTCTGTGGCGGCCTCAATGGCAGCGGCGATTACTCCACCGGGGACAGCAAAGCCTCCAAGGGCAGCAATGAAGTAAGTTTTCATTAGTATTGCAGAACCAGGGGAGTCATTATAATGAGTATTTAAGATTATATTTGTGGAAAAATCGGAATAAATGTTAACTGTTCTCTTTTGTTCCCAGTCCCAGCAGGAGGCATTGCCCGCCGATGTCTTTCTTGAACGGAACACTCTGCCGCGTGTTGCCCGCATCTTACACACGAGCAAGAACTCCAACGAAACGCTGCAGTCCAGCTCATCGCACGGCTCGTCTACGGCAGCCTCAAGCAGCTCCTCTGTTGAAGCTAAACCGGTGGTCAGTGGCGTTGGAAACATTTCCAGTGGCCGCGTCGACACTGGCACAGGCACCGGCAACCATTCATCGTCCAGCGGAGGAAGTGTCACCGGAATCGGAAGTGGCTCTGGTTCTGTTCTTGGTCCTGGCCACCAAAGCAAAAAAAGTCAAAATAGCAGCAACGGAGGCATACCGCCCGCCCATGACGAGCTCTTTCTGCTCTATAGGCTGGTGCGTCAGCGGAACATCTACCATGGACACAATGCCAAGTCACAAGCAGCGCAGCGAAAAAAGACGGTGCTCATTCCACAGGAGTTCTCTGGTGAGTTGTAGTTGTAGTTTTACTGCATGAGGAGCAGAATTAGTAACTTGACCTCGCGGTTTATCTTATCTTAACCCGAGAGAAGTTAGAACTTACGGCAGGCTCATCGGTGGGGTAGAAATATTTCAAGAAATATTTAAATATAAATATAGTTAGCTAAAATGCCAATAGGTTAGGGTTGAGCCAACAGACCCTGCGCCTCGTTTGTTTAATATTCGCACTGCTGGTTACATACTACTCACAGATACTTTTGTTCTCATGACGAATGCAGTTAGGCACACAGTAGTGTCGAATTATATATGGTCTAGTCGTAACTAACTCATTTAGTGACTCATACAGGCAAGGTATAATCTCTTGCTGGGGTTACTGAATACTATCTTTGACTGTATTCCGCGCACTCAATTTTTTTTTTTTGCAACTTGCGTGACACAGTCACAGTTCAGCAATGAAAAGTAATCGCAACTTTTGTTCATTAGGCGTTATGTAATGAGCTCGATATAAGGGGTACCTGTGCCGGTGCCAGTCAACCAGTCAACAGTTGTGACTTCTTCGGAGACCCGCCGTCACCCACATCCTCCTGCCCCCAATCCGCGGTCATCCATTGTTTCAACGTGCGCTACGCCATGTGACTTTTCACAGCCACTTGGCGAGGCGCAAAGTAAGCCGAATGTGTGCGAATATTATGCAATTCGCCAATTTATAGACTTAGTGCGCTCGGTATTATCATTTTTATACCTGGTACCATGGGGTGGAGGGGTATTTATAACTTGGTGCCAACAAAATTTTTTTGTGAAAGACAGGGGAGGCATTTTCGAACGTATATTCTAAATCAGCTTAATTTAAAAAATTATTTTAGTCATGCTTACGAACAGAGTTTAGAGTCTGAGGTACGACATTTCAAAACAGCAATTCTAATTGTTGCTCACACATTGAGTTTGATTTTAAATTGGAACTACGCGTTAAAAGGATCAAATCTCAGTATTTATCTTTTGACGCTTTTATAAAATTTGATTATAATTGGATGATAGATCAATGTTTGTCGGTCGAACATTTGTAGAATTGTTGTTCTTTACTTATCTAATAGTCAATTGAAAGTTTCCTACCCACTCGTCCCAAGCGAAATCAGTAAGAAACCTTATGAAGTCTTTATGAAAAAAGAAAGTACTCAAATTTTTTATCTTATTTTTCTTTGAGATTTGCAATAAAATGTTGTTATACTTTTTGGAATATTTTAAGCATTTAAGCATTTCCAATTTTAATTTTTAATTAAATAAAGTGAGAATTTTTGCACCAGGAAAATAATTTAAAATGTTTCGTTCTTTAGAGTTGTTTTCATAACGTGGTCGAGGATTACAGTTGTGGCGACGTCAGTTTTTTGTAGCTAAATAAATTGTTCTTCAATATGCGCTTGATAACTTGCCAAGACTTCGTTATATTTGATTTTCTTTATCAATACATATATTCTTTATTCTTGTTTTGAAAAGTAACAACAAGATGAAAATTGTATTTATTTCCTTTGGTGTTCATCTTGGTAGGTTTATCAGATATAATTTGTTCATATTAAAATAAAATTAAAATAATTAAATTGATATGATATGATGTTCTACACATGTAATTAGTAGTTTACAATATTGAAGCGCATATACAGAAATCTATCTAAATGAACCTATATGTACATATAAGCCAAAGAATTTATTAATGGCATCAGTACGTCATGCAGTTGTGTTATTTGTATTGTATTCATTTTTGGATAGAACATGGTGAATGTACTATGCACCATATTCAGTGCATGACCTTCAGCTGTCGAAAATAATGGATTTTTAGCGAACCCGTTGAAACCAAAATATCTGGCCTTGTAGAAAGTGTTTTTGAAATTTCATTATTATTAGGAAATTATTGCACAAAATTGAGTTATTTATTTTAAAATTTTGAAAATATTTACAAATAGGCTTGGAAGGAATTTTAGAAAGTATTGAAGTTTGGCCAAAGTGCGTTGTAAATCAATATTTTGAAGTTGCTATCTATTATATATAATCGATTAATCGATATTCTTTTTGTTATATCCGACTGTCCCAAAGAAGACCTACAATTTGAAGACCTTTGTTAAAAAAAACTGTTGTGAAAAATATATCTCTAAACATGTTTTTAATATTATATAATCGAAAAAACACAAATCAATTAAATAATATTTGTTGTAAATGTTTTCGAGAATAACAATATTTAAATTATCGATATTTTTCGATATGTAAAATTTTGATGTATCAAACAAACCTAACGATATTTGTATATTATAGAATTGTAATTATAGAAGTTTGCAATGCAGTAAAGGGGACATTTCTGACCCTATAAAGTATATATATTCTAGATCAGCATCAACAGCCGAGTCATTGTAGCCATGTCAATCTGGTCGTTTCTACGCAAAATATTACTTCAGTTTTGAAGCTATCTGAATGAAACTTTGAAGATAGTCTTCAATATGCTCTCACTACTATGTAAGTCGAAACTGTTTCATATAGCTGCCATAGGAACGATCGGAAAACTTTTTGTCGATAATTATATCGGATTTCATCCTAGATATATTTACATTGTTCTATATGATTTTGAAATCGATAATTTGTCGATTTGGCATCTCGATATACTGATTACAGTACAGTACTTGTACTCGAACTAAAATTCTAATTACCTGTACGTATATCTAACCTTGTGTTGATAGGTGTTATTAGTAGAAGAGAGATGAGTCGTGTATCGTGTTGATAAAAATGTCGTTAGACATGGGGATCAGACTGCTTATTTCAAGCAGATTATTTATAAATAGTGTTTTATTCTTAAGGATCAACTAAATTTAAATAATTTGATTTATTCATACCTACCATTTCTTCTTGTCGCAGGTTATTTTTCGCTGCTGAGCGAGAAGGGCTTGCCCACGGCCACGCAGTACGGTTCCCTCATGCAGCTGGTGCGGGAGCGTGTGTACAAGTTTGCTTCGGTGGACAATATGCCGGCGTTTACGGAATCGTCAACCAGCAGCAGTGCCACTAGTCCAACTCACGAGGGTTGCTTACCCATCATCATTAAGGGACGACCGCAGTATATAAAGACGACGGCGAGGGGCGGACAGGTATTTCGACTGTTGGCCGTGTTTGAGGATGGGAAGCAGGAGCAGCAGCAGGGCCACCATGCCAACCTTTCGCAGCACTGCAACGCTTCCAATGCATCCAAATCGCACAGCAGCAGCGGCTACTTGGGACGCGAGAAGGAGAAGAATCGGTATGCCCAACTGCTGAATGACAACAGGCAGGTGTTTTACGTCCCACTGTCCACCAAGGGCAAGTTCTATGAGATTGAGCCGGGCATACCGCAGCTGCTTCAGAAACTGGGCGACGCACAGCGCAAGTTAAATCCGGAGTGCGTGCATCGGTTGGGGGCTTTAGTGGCCGCAGCCAAGCAATTGCCTCTAACCCTTCGTTATATTTCGGGTCCAGGCGCAGGTTCCGAGATTCCCGAGCAGCTGTGCATCAGCCAGGTGAGCAAGGAGGACGTGGTAATCGGATGTTCAATAGAGGATGTGGACGCCCAGACTCCCCTGCAGCTGAAGAAGTTCTACCCCAGCCGGGATGTGCAGCTGGTTAAGAGTTTTTTGGGCTTCGACAGTGAACAGCGGATGCTGGCGAACACGAATGTGCAGAACATGCTCAAGTTCTGCCAGTTCAACTGCGACCAGTTTCTGAAGCTCGTTGAGATCGACACGGTTCAGCGTGGAGACCGTTCTGGGAGTAAGAGCGGCCGAGAAGGTCTTCGAATCCTGAAGCCGTTGCACCTGCCCAAGATCTTAAGACGCGAGAAAAGCACCATGGCAGCGGCCCACGAAAAGGAGGATTCGATTATCTTTCTCAGCAAGTCCGATCTGGAGAATCTGGAGGAGGCCAAGGAGGCAGCAAGTGCGCATCGCATATCCGATCGCATGAAAGTATTCCAGTCGACCAAGAAGAAGTGGTTCGGGAAAAACCATCCTCAGCACCAGCCACATCTCGAGAAGCAGCCGTCCAATTTGGATCTGGAGGAACAGGCCAAGCGAATGAGTATGGAGCGGTATACGGATATGTCGAAGCTACTGCAGGAACGCTTCGGATCGGAGCATCCCGACCAGCCGGAAAAGGATGATGGCATATCCCTCAATAGCACTGGAGCTTCTGATACCGAGACCACAACCCTGACCACCATGGAGCACAAGTCGTTAGACACTCTCATGCAGAAGTCAATGTCGCTGCAGGATATTGAGCTTTTGAACGGCGGCCAGCGCCAGTCGGCGCGACCAGACTTGCTGGTCAGTCACAGCCACACTCACGCCGATGTCGATGCGATCAGCGAGGCGGGCACCGAGCTGGACGATGTGGAGAACCAGACACCGCCGCCGCAGTCCTTCATTACGGAGAAACTGTACAATGAGTTCCATGTGAAGACACGGCAGTACAGTAAATCCTCGTCGAGCCTACACCAAATGCGTCACTTTTCGTTACCCCAGAAGTTGCAGCTTCACGAGGCGGAGAAGGAGAAGCGCCACTTGATGCAGCTAAAGGCGAAGCAGTTGTCGTCGGCCAAGGAACCAGTCACCGGCAGGAGGGCAGCGGGTGGTGTCTGTCTGTTGGGAGGTGGACTTAATCAGCTTCCGGGCTCGCCATCGCCTTTTTCGTTGGTGGAAGATGATCTTCCCTACTCTAGTGTGCGTGATTCGCTGGTTACCACCGGCGACGAGTGCGTACGATCGTCGGAGGTTGCCACCAGACCAAGATCAACGCCTATCGTGGACTACACCAAGGAGAATATTTACGCAGAAATCTGTCCGCCGCTACACACCGCTGGGACCGCACAGTTCAACGGTGTACCAGACGACGATGGTGATTACGCGTCGCTCAAGTATCCGGCGGCCAGCAGCGGTCCGCAGTCCGTGAGTCGCATCGAGGTAAACGGAGAAGCGGCAAAGAGTGGCGCCGCCATTAGCTATCACACCGTGTACCTGGGGGAGATGCCGCTGGGCGAGAGGCACACTGCACAACACATCACGACTGTGGAGCTAGCGGGCGAGGATAACATTTACAATACGCTCAAATGATGACTCATGTGATTCCGGCGACGTAAGTTTGTCGGCGCCAAGGGCTTATTTTAAGAAGACGCTTTTGGTCAAAGGGGGCAAGAATGAAGAAACAAGACTCCAGACACACACGATCTTAAGCCTACTCGAACTTTATCGAACAATTTTCAATTTATCGTCCTGTCCAAACTATTCAAATGCGAAAAGGAGACTATGATTTCTTGTTGTATCCTTTTTTGAAAGTTCATATCACCTACCTTATATTTTTCCTTCGTTTGAATGTAGGAAAACATTGAGAATAATATTTTGTATTAAATTAATTTCCACAAACTCGAACTAGAGTTTTAAGCTAATAATTAAAAATATTAAAGCAGCGATTAAAGTAACTATCTCCTTAAAGATAGGTGATTGAACTTGATCTTTACATCTGAACAAGCGAATAAATGGAAAAGCCCCAATCTGATCTTAAATGATTTTATATTTTATTAAATTATATAGTCAGTTAAGAAGAACTGCTGATTGCAGTCACAGATCTGAAAGCAGCTTTCGCTTTAAGAACAAATTCAAATTTGTTTGTCTGCCCTTTGACCATGGCCTAAAAGAGTTTAAGAATAACATAGAACATACCATATATACCCTGTACGTATATGGTGCTGATGCACAAAACAAACAACACAAATGTAAAGAAGGCCCCTGTTTCGTTTCGGAGAGAATCCAACCAAGTATAATTTGTGCGAATTCAAACAGAATTTGAATCTTTGTTAAAAAAAAAAACAACTAAGGAAATAAATGAAAAGGAAAATCTCTTTCGTAACGCATAACACACAGAAACGTAATGTATTTGTAGAGCGTAGTATTTTAGCATACCCGAAAACCAATATCGACAAGTGAATTTTTAAGGAATACAATATATACCAAGTGAAGACAAGCAATTTGAGTTGTACATAATCGTATACTTATGTAAGGGCGGATCTCCTGCGCCGCCAGTCCACGACCCGCCCGCTCCCCGAAAATACAACAAAAGAATCATATGAATGAAACTGAACATTTGGAAATTGCAATATTATACAATTGTATACATTAACTATAATTATATACATTTAGCTATATACTTATATACACATTTACTTACATACATATACATTATGGAAATCTTAGTGCAAACCTAAGGTATTATTAGCTCGTAGGCAATCAACAAAGTCAAATCAAATCATAAGCGAAAACATATACACACCCATATATATATATACTGTATATTTGTAACATAGCAAGAACTTTTAGGGCAATATGCCAACCTTTTACACGATCTCTCGTATATTTTGTCGTTTTCTCTATTGGAAACCACCCATTAACTTGGTTTTGTTGACAATCCCAAGTTGACCAAACAAACACGATTACACTAAAGTGCAAGCATGTCCATATCCCATATTTAATAATTATTTTAACGCGTCTGCTTGTCTGCGCCACTTGGAGCCTCTCAATGGCGATCCTTGACATCTCATTTAATGCACATACTTAAATATTGTATCGAGCCATAAACAAAAAATATGCCTCGAAGCAGAGTTTAGAGCTTAAGATTAAAATATAATGGTTCTAGTCTTAATTTGAGCGCAAATATGTAGACATGCCGATCTTTTATTTTTTGTAATGAAAGAGACTTCGGAGGTTCGAAGAATTCTACAATATATACTTTTAAAACGGTATTTCCAAACAACTTATAGTATTAAGATGCGTAACGCCATACAATTGTTGCATTCAAATTTATCTTTCTTGCTCTGGCCTTTTTCACAGCCAGATGAAGCGCTCTTCAGTGGCAGGTTTGCCCATCTATTTTCAAGCCGTCTAGATCTGTACGCTTACATACGCTTACAACTCTGCATATGACAATTCAAATGTATGGCAGTTATTCATCTTGTTATTATAAGATCTTTGGTACTACACGCTGACGTAAATGTAAATATGTAGGAGGAATTTATGATTTTGTATTTAAATTCGTTTGTTACCACAATCAACAATACAAGATATACTTTTGATTTGAAACGAAACAATTGTTTTTTATTTTTCCTCCCAACACGGAATTCGGTCTAAGTAGTTGGAAGCAATCGAATAATAGGCTAACTAGAAAACCCTGTAAAAATGAAGCAATACTCACAAAATAGCTATGATACTAGTTGTAAAATCTCCTCTGACAAAGCAGAAAACAATGCGGCCGCAAAGCAGGTTCAGTCAGTGAGTGTGTGATAGTAGCAAGGTAACGAGGGGTACTTGCCATATGAATATCGGTGTTTTGTACATAGTTACGAGCGAGGCCTCAGGCTTTTTGCATTATATACTAAGAGTACTGTGTGGCGGTTACTTTGCATTTCATATGTAGTTGCTAGACATGTAAACAAAAGGCTTCGCTGAAGCGCAAAGGTGATAAAGTGCTAGAATTGATTAATACTGTCCATGCATATGTGCATGTTTCCCTCTCTTTATGGCCGATGATGATCAGCTTTGTATTATATATACATGTGTAATCAGTGCTTGCAGATAATGATAAAGGTAACGATTAATTAACGAGCAACTACCCGCCAGCGTATATAAATTGGTGTGATAAAAATGTTTAACAGAAAACAATGTGAAATGGAAATGCTTTTATGGCAACACGACAAAATATCTATCATGTATAGTATGTGTGAGCAGATGACATTTTAAACGTCTTAACGGTGAAAAACAATAAGTAAATACGTCACAAAATATTTATTTTTAGCAGCTTAAAGTACCAGCAACACTCTAAAGCGATGCAAAACTGCAAGGCATCTAAGCATTATCAGGAACTATTGTGAGAATGCAAGCAGGAGAAAGCAGAGATTTCACAATTGTGGCTAGCAATCTAATCTAATCCACAATATGGCCCCCAACCACAGAACGGGCCTTTGATGTATTTTATTACGGCTTTCAGAAGAGCTATAATCCTAAAAATAAGATATTAAATAGAACATAAACTGGATTAACGGAAGGCGGAAGCAAGTCAACTAAGTACCCATGTTTTTGGTGTCTATGTTAATACCTAGAAATTCTATCACGATTAATCAATTAGAGAACTCAATGTCAAACAGTAGTAGTGCCCACATAGCAACATACATATGAAAACTGCCCTGTCCCCGTTTCCCATATGGTAACATTTTGTGGAATCTGATTTGATCAGTTGCAATAAAATATTCGATTTTCGTTGGCTTACTTTAAAGCTGGAAAATGTAAATTGTACCAACTGCTGATTTGACAGTTTTTGATCAGAATCGGAAGCGGGAACAGGAGTTCAGGAGTGGTAACAAAGAAATATTTAACAATATGTAATCATAAATTTAAATTCCCTGTAACCTTGTAGTACTTTTAGTCTCAGCAAACAAAGAAACAAAGACCCAACTTTAGGTATTCACGAGAAAAGATAAGATGTTTTTGGAATCGCTGATCGATATTTTAGAAGAGCCCTGCTTTGAGCTGGGCATGACTGAATTGATAGATGAGAATTAAATTGAAACGAATTGAAAATTGAACTCTATTGAAAAGTTTGGTAGCGGGTACACAAAACACAGACAAAATTAACACACACAAGGAACGCTAATAAGATATAATTGTTATTGTATAACTTTTTTAAGCGCTGACCGAGGAATATATACAAGAAGTATTTCAAAGTCTCCCCTCGACTGTAGCTTACCTCAGCAAAGGCAGCTCGTTTCAACAGATCAACACTAACAACTGAGGCCACCCAATCAACTCTAGCATACAAATTTATATTTCACGTTGTACTTATATTTAACTAGATTAAAAAGGATAACAACACACACACACAAACCATTTGGAAAACACGTTTATACCCATACAAGTGAAATAAACTAAAACGATACCTTTTGAAATTCTGGAGATGTTTATTTTAGAAAATGGAAATATCTATTGATGGGTGTCACTGCTTGTGGAATGTATCATCTTGAGTACACAAATTGTTACAAGCCAAGAAGGAAAGCTACAGTGTAAACGAATGTAAGTTAACGGACACTGCAGAATGGGCCGAACGCGGACCTTTTGTGGAATTAATGAATAGCCAAGTAATATTTTTGGGTTATGTTTTTTGAGTCAAATTTGGATAACAAATGGAAGATATTTGTTCTCTATTTTGTAAGGATTGCATTTTATTTCAGTATATTTCTTTTTTAAATTACCGATTGTATTGAAAAATTTTCTAAATTTTGTCATTTTATAAATAAGTTTTTCTGACCAAATCACAATATTCTACATTTGCTTGGTTTGGGCGGGCGATCCATAATATGGCGTGTTGCATGATTCAAACCCCACTTTAAAAAAAAAATTTGCTGGGAGAACCAAATATTCTGTAATATCACTTAAAGGAATATAGATTTATTATATCGTAAATAAAAATTGCAATATCTGTTTTATATTTGGTCGATCAAGGGTTTCATAAGTCAAAAACCAAGATATAGATAGAAAGATAGAAAAAGGTTAGAACTGTTGAAGAGAAATTTTTGAAACTGCGTTAAGGGGAAAGTATGCAACTTAAATGTGATAAAAACAGTCCTAACTTCTTGTTTCACTATTACGCACTGTCCTGATATACAGTTAATTTTTACAATTTTAAAACATAGTTTTAAATTAAATTAAAATCATAAAGCTGTATCATATGAAATGATTCGTATTTCAATAATTCAATTGGAAACATCAAGGGTATCCAAACTTTGGCCTCCCGAACCGAAGTTGGTTTTTCTTCTTGGGTCTAATCATTTTATAACACGCCTAAATCGACTCGGCTGTTGATGTTTATTAAGAAAACATAATATGGTTGGGTTCCAGCGCCGTAACCAGAGGGGGGCTAAGACTCCCCCCCCCCCCCTGAAATATTTCGAGCCCCACCAAGAATTTGTCGAGCCCCTACAATTAAGTCTTAAAATTTTGACAAATCTTTGAATTTGAATTTGAATTTTAGATTTTTTGTTGTGATTTTTTAGGAAACATGGTTTCATGCCAACTTATGTCATTCCAAAGATCAATGGTTAAAGTTTTAGAAAAAAGTTAATTTTTTTATATTCGAACCCCTCTGAGCCCCCCCCCCCCCCTGTCATCTATTTCTGTTAACGGCGCTGTTGGGTTATTAACGCTCTTATGTATTTCAACCTCTTACTAAAACTATAAAGAATGATTTAAAACAAGGAAGGAAGCTAACTTCGGCAAGTCGAAGCTGAAATACCCTTGCAGTAAGTATTTAATATTTGGTA
>JAEIHY010000421.1:0-25484 GCA_018904565.1 Drosophila tsacasi
ATATTTGAAGTTGGCCATTAGTATAAATTTGTAGATAAATGGCAAAAGCTTACCCTAATTCTGAGACCTGCAGCAACTTTCCACCTAGTGAGCTAACAAATCACTGAACAAATCGGCTGACAAAATACAGGCACTTGACACTTGAGAGATCATTATTCAACCGACTTTCAACGGAAATGACAGCATTTGAGGTTACCAAACCGAACCAATGACAAGTCACAGAAACCGCTGTGCCAAACAAATGTCGTGTGAACTTAGCTAACCGCAGAGGAAAGCCGAAAAGAGAAAACTCACGAGCAAGCCGAGTGAACAAAAGTCAATAATGAACTATCGAGAGACCGACCCTTGAAGACTCGAACGTATTTGTAATTAATTTAATTCCGCATTTACAGAAGATTACCTTAAGTTAACAACCATAACAAGTGCAAACGTGTGAGAAAAAGCTTAAATCAAAGCAGGAGAAAAACAAAAAAAAAAAAAGGAAGAGATAAAGTAACCAAAATGCAAACGTGTAGAAGGAGAAAAGCCGGAGGCCATTCAGCCTCCGCGATCCCGTGGAGGAGCCTCTGCCTGGCCACTCTCTGCGGACTTCTGCTGCTCGGCATTAAAATTGAGCAAGCGGCGTCTGCGCCCGCAGGCGAGGATTCTGCGGCATCTACAACAGCAGGGCCAGTGCTGGATCCCACAACAGATGCACCAACCACAACAGCCTCATCCACAACGATTGCCGTAGAACAAAGCAACAACAGCAGCAGCAGCAGCATCAGCACTGAGGCAGCGGATGGTTCAACGACTTCCACGACGACAACAACAACTGAGTCGCCCAACATATCGAATACGTCCGAATCCGAAGCTGGTGAGTCTGAAAAGCCCAAAAGCCATGAAAATTATAGATGCCGGTTAAACGCGACGACGCTCCACTAGACGAGAGGCATCTCCTCCCGAGCTCTTGCCAGACACTTTAATCTCACCTCAGCCGCAATCAAATCTCGGTCTGTAGCTCTGGCTCTGGCTCAGAGCCACCAATTAACGCCGTGCCGGTGCGTGACTTCTGGGCCGCCCTTTTTAGCCATTCCGTTTCGATTTGTAAGCCATTTCTCCATAATTATTTCCCGATTCGGTTAAATGGAGCGCACAAAAGAAATTTTCGTTTGGATTAATGACTAGAAGAATATTTGGGGAGAGTGGGATATTTGTATATGAGTTGTTTCCTGTTGAATTACTTAGTTAATTGAGCGGTATATCAAAGTGAAAATCTGTGTTCCCTTTAGGCTATAGTTACAGAAACAGTTTCCTTAGGGAAATAATAAATTTCTTACATTTGTAGAAGAACATTTTGTTATGTAAAGACGTTGCAGCATTTTGTGTGGTCTAGAGGACTGAGTGGGTATAAATTAATCAAATGGGTTGAGCTTATATTTATACTTGTCTATCAGAGTTAATCTTTTTAAATACAAACTTTTTCAAAGACATTTCAAGCCAGAAATTAATATGTGCCCCACTGCAGAGAAATGAATCTTGTAATTACTTAGAACATTCCAACATGCTGCCGATCATCTGGCAACAATGAACCTTCCTGCACGTGGTATATCTCTTCTTTGAACATCTGCAGTGCAAAAGTGAAAGGCTTCATTGTTCGGTGTTTTGTCAAAGTTTTGTTCAAGAAAAAATTAGGTTGCCAGTTTAATGACCGAGTTCTTGGCTGTAACAGTTTTATGATTAGCCCGAATCTTCATGTTTTGGCTTTAATGTCAGCTGCACATCAAACGCTTTACATTGCTGGCTGGCTCGTAAAACTTCAATTTGTCTTGTTTTCGTTGCCTTGTTACCCTTTCATCTTGTTGATTCAATGATGACTCGATAAAATAGAGCCTAGCGGGGGCCACACACAGTCCAGATCGATAGTTGGCTACATAAATTGGTAAAGGGTTTGGGAATGTGTATTGTAATAAAAAGGGGACTGGCTGCTATAAATGCCATGGGGAAGTTAACGAGATCTACCAACAAGTATTAGGTCGGTGGGCCTAGCTCAGCCCTCACAAATTACTCAATTTAAATGCAAAGCAGCCTCAGTCATGACTCATGCCCTTAACCTACGTACCCAGAGAGCCATTTTGTGTGAGCCTCGAGGTAATTTTGGGAGTTGGCATTTTGACGCCAACGTGGAATACCTTTTACAAAAAGATGTACCTAGAAAATTAGCAAGAAATAATAAATAGCAATTAGTCATTTGACAGATTTGAGAGATGAAACACCCACAATCGAAGTTACGCGAAGACACCACACCTGATGTCTGATTACCTTTAAATATGGGGATCTCGTGAATGGAGCTGTTAATTAATTAGGTGGCGAGTGGGCAGCAAGGAGACTTGTTTTCTTGGATTATGTAATTAAAACAAATACATATATTTACGAATCAATAATTGAGCAAGACTTTAGACAGTTGACAAACTGGTTTAGGCTATAGTTAATGCAACAGAAACGACTCTTCAAGCTGTAAACTGTCAGCGTATTGACAAATATAGAAACCACACTAGGCTACAAAGCTCTCCATGTGAACTTTGGTAGATATTACGACTTTTTAATTGGCTTTCCCTAATGACTTTTTCCAATCAAAAATTCAATATCACTTTAAGCTCGAAGCTGTTTGGGGAATCTCCCGGTTTTATCGACCTTTTTTCACCGCATGACAGCCAACATGTTTTGTGGAAAACCCACGGCCAAAAGAAACGCTCAGAGGCCAGCTAAATTCAACAAACTAACACTAATGAGTTGGAAAATTGCACACCGCAGCTGGCTGTTGTTGTACTTGAAAGTCGAGTACGTAAATCATTTATGTTAATTTTCCGTTTTGAGGCCCCAAACGAGTGCTAAATTATGGCCTTGATATGACGCGGTTAGCTGAAAAAAAATAATATCGCGGTGCAGAAAAAATCCTATTGAGCAATTTTCAATGCGTTGGCATTGCAAGTCAGGGACCGACTGCACTAAATGGCTTGCCAAAAATAAATAAATATATATTTCCACGAGGTCTCTTGCACAATTGGCACGCATCACGAAATCTATAAAATTCAATAACGTAAATAACACGAGTCCCAAGTAACGACCTCAATTAACGGCCAACTTGTCTCGGCTCACTTTCTTCAAGGGAAAACCTACGGCAGCGTTAAAGTGGTTGAAAAAATAATAATATATAAGAAATGGTAAATGAAAAATGGAAAAGACAGAGTGACCTGCTATTATGCGGACTTGTTGATTGTTTATTATTTTTACAAATCATAGCAAAGTGAAATTTACATATTTCTGGCACGATTGTCGTGAGTTTTTCGGTATCATCTCAACTGTGAGAAGCTGGCGGCTTTTCGAATGTTCAGGGATGACAAGTTAACATTTATGCGAAAATAAAACATCAAGTATTGCTGAATGGAATACAAGCGAGAGTCTGCGTCAGAGGTGCAACGTCAAGTTCGTTGCCTAAGTCTTTTGTTTGCTTCTCCCATGTGATCACCCTTAAGCTTACCTTTGTCCCTCATATTTTCTTGTTTCTTGTTTATTTACCTGTCTGATGTTTTTGGTTTTTATTTTTTATTTATTTATTCGCCCGCGCGAACACGAGAAATTCTGCAGAAAAAAGCAAGCGTCAGACAAGACTTTTGTTTTCGCGATATTTTCAAGGATACAGATTTCAGACGAGAGTGTGGGCAATGCATAAATACTACAAAAGTATATATGTACATATGTGTTTTTCTGCAGAGGGTGTGGCAATTCGGTGCGTGATTTCTGACCCGAACCGCTGGACCCCGAAGCGAAAGGGGTTCATGCTCGATTAGCTGGCGAATTTCAGGCGACCGCTATAATGAACCGATAAGTAAAAGTAGCTTAAAAAGGCTTTTCAACCGGCTAGCTAGCTGGTTTGTTCGCAAAAAGAAAAAAAAAACACGTTAAGTGTTATGTGTGGAGTGACAAATACAACAATGGCAGCAACAACTTGAAGCGATTGTTAATTGTTGGCCGTTAGCCGGTGGGCTTTTTTTGTTGCTGTCACCGGCTGTTACTATTATTATTATTATTATTACTATTGTGGCTTTGTACATTGACACTCAGCACACAGCATCCAGACGCGTGAAAGTGCAGACAGAGACAATTAACATTTTGGCCATAAACACGGCTTTATGGATGTTCCGATCTTTGGCGGTGTCGAAAAAAAAGGCACTCACACCACTTATGGGCTTTGAACTCTGAGTGGGTTTTCCACGCCAGATTTGTGGGCTTTCTCCGCCTCGAAATCTCCCATCGGGCAGAGAGAGAGAACCAAACGGGTTGAGCAAGTGAAAACCCGGCCTTAGCCTGAGCTCAATCCTATTTATGTCAGGGGCGCAAATCAAAATATATAAATGCAGCCTAATTGTAACTTGTTTGAAATATGCATTAAGCAATGGCATCAATTCCACTTAGAGTATCATGCAATTCCTGCCCCAATCCCCCGCCGGTCTAGACCTGCTTTGGTTGTCTTGAATTCGTACAATTAGATAATTTTTTTCGTCTGCGAGTATGTTTTTCTCACCGCCTTGCATTCGGAAAAAATGTAGCACAGAAAGGCAATGTGCGGCTAATTAATGCATTTTAATTGCAAATACTTAGCAGGCAGCAGTGTGAGAGTGTGCGTGTGTGCTGTGGCAATTATCTGTGCCATTGAACGGTGCCGAGAGCCGGAGAGAGAAAGAGAACGTGGACAGGAAGTCCCAGCTTAGAGCGGGAGCAGCCACTGAAAGAATGGAAATTAATATAATGATATATTATGAATAACTTCTACTGTTAGGTTTGCTAAAACATTAACTAAAAGGGGGGATTACAGCCAGTTATATAATGGGAAACCTGATGAAGCGGTCGATTAAGAGGGGTCTTTCACCTCAACCACTCTCACAAACTGCAAAGTATATTCTCATAACTTGAATAGTATTTTAAATCCATTTTATTTTATTAAACATTGTTTAAATTGTTAATTTCATGATTTTTATCATTTAACCCTCCTACAATCCTCAACAAGCGAGTAACATGTTATTATCAGTTTGTTTGTGATGTTTTTCTATTTGCTCAAAGTTAACACTCTCTTAGCCTCTTGTATACTATATCTCCATGTCCATCGACTGTTTCGCTAGCTTGTGCCATTCAATTGACCTTCAATTTCCAACGCACTTAGCCACAAGTTACAAGTTGGCTAGTCAGCAGTGCACAATACGTTCGCTCACTTGGCTAGCTCCAATTCCAATTCCAAGTCCAATTCCGAATCTGAATCCAAACTCCACTTCCAATTCGATTTCATGGCCGGCCAAGCAACTCGCATTCACCTGGCAAAGTGGTAAAGAGTGTGTGTTATGCTGGTGTCATTCCATTGAGATCGGATACAAGTACAGATACAGATACAGATACAGGTACGACAAGTACAGCAAGTAGAGCCGGCTAAGTGGCGTTTGTGTTTAGTCATAAGTATTGTTGTTAATAATACTTCTGCCAGAGGTCTTTGTCTCGGGCTCCTTCAGCTCGAACTCCGGAATGGACAATGACACGCGCTCTTGGCAGCATTTGAAACGTGTTTTGTTTCGTCATTAGCAGCGCCTCCTCCTCCACCAGCTTTATATGCCGCCCCCTTTTGCAGCCGGGTCAAACAGCATTTTTGTTGTTGTTGCTGTCGCTGAATGTTGGATGCACATGAACTTTCGAGTTGAAAAAGGTCAAATACTGGCGATGGTTGGGAAATAATTTTGCTTTATTGCTGGAGACAGAGTCGGGCACTGTCTTCCCGCTCTTTTGGCCCGTTAATGATATCGCTGTGGCAGTTGTTTTTATGGTGCTGAGGAATTTTACTCTATCAGTGATTACTTACCTGACTGACTTTCGTATCTGTTCTACGTTCTTTCATCGGAGACTCTCCCTCCCTCTCTCTTTTGTGTCATTAGCCAGCGCGATAGAAAGGCCGATAAAAGGCCAAGAATTATTTGGGTTAGCGGCCAACCCAGCTCACTGCAATGGAGATGAGTTTACGATAAAGTCTGGTACATTTTCTACTCTTATTATATCATAATGGAACCGCCCGAAAAAATCAGGAAATAAATCATTCTTAAAATGATCACTTTGAGGCCTTCCCGTCAGAAAATGAATGGACGGAGGTATGATCTTTAATTTCAATACAACGGCGGCAACATTGAAATTTAACACTTCGTTTCACACAAATTTCCATATTCGCCTTTTGTGGATTATCATCTTTTTGGTGCGGACAAAGGCAGCGCAATTTCATTAGCGTCGGCAAATTTCTAAAACAAATACAATAGGAAAACCTCCGAGATCTGGCTTTAATTAAAACAAAAATATAATCAAAATGAACACCCAAAGAGAGGCAAACGGACTCGAATGCAGGCAACATCACCATCGTAAATTGCGTAATCAATTCGAATTTGTTTATAATTCGAAGCCAAAACCGGACCACAGTCAACGGCAGCTGCACATAATACGCCGAATATTCGAGTGTATTAATTTCGGATTCATGACACACTCTGAGGCATGACCGTTACATTGCCCAAACCCCAAAATGGAAAGCCCTTTCGGGTCCCCTTCCCTGTCGATCACAACCCAACTCTATTCCCCGTTTTATATTGTTTGTTGACACTTTTTGCGCATTACAAAACTCGGCCAATCGAGTGGCGGGGATCAGAGGCGTGGGCATGGAATGGTCATTAGGCGGTGTGCACTATGGAGCTCCGCTTCCGGTTGGCTGCGTTGCCATCACACCACGGGACAAAAGTATAGACGCGGAAATCAAAGAAGAGAATATCAAAGCGGGAGGAACGGAACATAATAATTACTGGTGGGGGCAGTGTTTATGGGTCAAGTGTAATGTGGCCGCAATGGAAGCCACAGTTCTCAAAAACGAGGTCCACGAGGAAGAAATTTAATCCATTATGGGTGCTTACCAATGTAATTACGTTGATTTTTATCTGATAAAGCTATATTCATTAAAATAGCAGGCTTTCAGTGTTACATTAAATACAAGAATTTCTTTGTTTTTCTAACATAATAATGTTGGTAAGAATCTATCCACCAAAAAGTCTTTGAAAATGGGTTACATTTTAAAGCAATTATAAATGAAAAACACGAAGAATAATTTACATAAAATAAAATTGTTGTTTTTAAATGCTAAGACTTAAATTAAAAATACAAGTTCAATTTGATCTTAATAAGTTTAATGCTTAAAATACGGATATAAAAACTCACATGCCAGCAGATATTTAAAAATAAAACTGTAAAGCTCTAATCAAGGTCTCATTTAACCAAGAAAACCTCCCATTTTCCGCCGCATTTATCGCACATTTCGAGACATTATCAGCTCTAGGATCTGTGGTAGCCCTGCCCCCGAAGAACAACTAACAAAGACATCCGGTTTGCATGCAACGCTTCATGGCAGCTTGTCGATTCTAAGCACATCAGTTACGTACCGGTCTCCCCTTTGGATCTCCGAGTGCCGGGACCGACTCGGACTGTGACTGCTGCTGCTCATTTGTTTGTTTGCTGGAGCCGCAGAACGTGCGGCGACTTAGAAAAACCGCAAATGAGTTCGAACTACCGGACAGCAGTTTTGCATTTCTGCATAAGTGGCCTGTCCTCGGGTGATTGTTTGCGGTATATACAGAGTGCATATACAGAAAATGTATATAGCTGTATGTACGTATCATAATCAAGCTGGCTGGCTAGCTGACCGGCTTCGCGTTGAGTCATAAACTATGCTAATCCGCAAACCCATTTTGCGAGCAGCAGGAACAAAAGCGGTCCAAGTTCGTTGCCTGAGTCTTTCGAATGCACTCGCCGAAGTTGGGGATAAAAACACAAGGCAAGAACTTGCATAACGGAAAGGCAGACCACCAAACAAGTCCCATCTCTCTGCAGCATGTACCCGGTCTTGTATATAAATATAAGCGAATATATATTCATACATAAATTGAAGAAGTCTGGAAGAGCGCTTAACGAGTGCCAGTGAAAAATGAAAATCAATGACAGTAAAAGACAAATTGTGCGCCAAGTAAAAACAGACAAAGCCCAAGGAGTGGGAGCAGCAGCACCACGAACCTCGAACAGCTCCGGGTATTATAAACGACTAACCGTGACAGCAAACAGCCCGTCGAAGAGACCCAGAACCGAGGGCCAGGAACTGCAATGGCAGCCCTAGCTGGAGCAGGAGTTGGAGCTGTGGCTGGAGCTCGACTTGGTGCTGGAGGCTGGCAGCAACAGCATAACGAACTAAAATTCAAGGTTCATGTCAGTAACCCTAAGCTTGGGTCCCGACACAACAATAAAAGCAACAGCTAAAACATAAAACACACACATAAAGATGTTCTCTCTTTTCGTATAGAAATCGTCTAGGGTCTCTTTCTCCCATTCTCTCTGTAGACTAACGAACCGAGCCAAGTTCTGATAGGTTATATACCCTGCCCTTTAAGCAGTGTCTATCCATTCGAGGAAAGGGTTTATAGGAAAGAAAGGGGGGTATTAATATATCAAAATTTTAAACTGGTTATATCTTCTAAAGAGGCTTATTTGTAGCCGTCAAACCACCCTATCATATCCAAATTATTCAGTAAATCACACTCGTTTAGAGTGCCTGAAGAGGGTATTTACATATCGCTGCTCTTTTTAGTTGTAAAGATTTTTAGCGCTAAATTGGCGTCCGTTGCATGCCGACTCCAACTTCGACTCCGTTTCTGTGGCTGTCTCTGACTGTGTGGCTGTTCGTCTGACTGACTGCCTCCAAGCGTCGAGTACCACAGTAAATTTAAGTTCTCCTTTCTTATTGGAGCGACGACAACTGTTGCGTCTGCACAAGGTACGGGGCGAAAAAACGTTCAGCGACCAGGTACCAGAGTCCGCTTTAATGCCTATTACCACGCATGCATGACAGTCCGCATCGGGGGCTGCCCTCTCTCCTCACCCACACTCCCGGCAGGCCTGTCTAGGCGGAGGACTTGACTGGGTAAGTGCCGTCCCCATGGGGTCGCATTCTACTCCGGCCTGTCCCCCAGCCGCGGCGTCATCCATGAGTCAGCGGCGGCCATGTGGCGGCATGTGCGTCTCGGAAGGGCTATTTACCACTCCGAAGGGAATGATCGAGTGCTCGGATCCGTTGAAAATTGCAGCCGAGCCCCATTTCGTAGTTATTACTGGAACTAAACTGTCTTCGAAACACTCGAATGGAAATTTTTGAAATTCTTTTGGCAGCCGGGCAGCAATCAAAGATCATTATGTTCCAGCTAAATGAATATTGATTGACTAATTTACGAAATTGGATGATGAATCGCTTCCCACTAAACTCTTTTTGAATAATCCTATACTCCCGGCGAACACAGATCTATTCTAACCTCGATTTCCCCTCGAAGTTCAGGTGCAGCAATTAGCAATCAAGTTCAAGTTCCTATTAATGAATTAACTCTTAATTGAATGTTCCTGCGAACACCGGCTGGGACCCAAGCGGAGGCAATCTTGTATCTCTTGGCCAGCCCAAAAGCAAGTCAAGTGTTTTTGTGTCTGTTTTATAATACACGAGATTTAAAGACCCCTTACTAAGGTCGCCTGTTATTTATGACATGAGCTTTGCGCCCCGAAGCCAGGCCCAAAAACAAATGTAATTATATAAGAGAGAGAAGAGACTGAGGAAAACACAAAAGAACAACATGTGAGCCCCAAAACAAAAAAGAGCTTTACAAGTGGGAAAAAGAAGAAGGAAAACCGAAGAGAAACAAGAATTATATCATAAAAGATGAGGCTTGCCTGATATTTTGGCCGGGGCCCGTCTTCCAAGAATGGACCGCGCTCGGCCGACCTATGGATGATGATTCAGCAGCCAGAAGACACAGGCAGACGGGGCTTAATGAATACCTTGCAGATTTTGGGGAATTGATGCTGCGGCCGTTGGTGTGGCAAAAACTGAAATTACGTTTCAATGATGGCATTGCCAATGAGAACGACGGTGATGATGCTGATGATGAGACGCGTGAGATATTTTCAATACGATTTACGTGGTTTCCGCTAGAATGGCGCAAGAATTTCGGATTGCCAGTTACCGTAAATGTGGGACAAAGCCTTAGAGTTTGTTTACCTCTAAGGTGACTCAATTTCTGAATTATATATTATATTATATATAAATTATATATCTTCCTAGGACTTTTATGAATTCTTTGTATCTAATAAAAGGTCATCGTTTCTATTAATTTTCAGAGATAACCACTATGCTGCCAATCTTTGACTCCTCGTCAAGTGTGAGTTCTACCAGCATTGAACCAATCACCTCCACGGAGCCCACGACCACGCCGCGCCAAGAGGCGGATCAACACCTGGTCGTCTCGCACACGGAGCCCGACCAGAGCCACATCCAGCATATACCGCTGCGGGATGAACACGCGGAGAGCAGCGGCAGCGATGATGCCACCACCGAGATGCTTCGCGAACAGCAGCAGCAGGAGAGCGAGCAGCAGCAGAATGAGCTCAATCAGATCTCCAATGAGCAGGACGACGTGGTCAAGGATCTCAACAATTTCCGACATCCGGCGACGCTCATAACGGCCAGCAATAGCAACAGCAACGGCAACAGCGACGAAACCGGCGAAACCGAGAGTGACAAACGGGTTGAGACGACAACAGGTACTCCTCCTCCAGCAACGTCCAACAGTACGACGGCAGCAGCGCCAACAACGTCCCGCACGGAGAGTGCGGTGCCGAGCGAGCGCGAAGAAGATCCCTATCATGTGCATATACTGTCCGAGAATCATGATCGCCTGGCCGAACATGAAGATTATCAAATGCTCTCGACCAGCACCGAGGAGTCGACATCCAGCATGGCCGGCATCGTTGTCAGCCAGGAGAACAAGGCAACCGCTGAGCCATCAACAGTGACCGAGTCCACATCCACATCCCCGGCCCCATCTCCAGGCACATCCACAACCACATCGCGAGCACGCGCCATGCATATGAATGAGCCAGAAAATGAAACAGGCACCACCATAATGCCGGACAGCGAGTCGGGCCCAGTGATTAACATTGTTGAAGGACAACACACACAGCAGCAGCTGAAGGAGGAGGAGCAGAAGGAAAAGAAATCGGAGGAGGCACTGAAGGGTAAGGAGCCTGAGTCAGTGAGCCAGAGCAGCTCCACCACCGAGGCCTCTGTCACCACCACAACCTCAGAGCCATCGCCATTCGTGGCCTTCGCTGGCGAGGGACGATCGGCGGGCGGCGGCGATGATGTGGAGCTATTCCTGCACCACAATGGCTCCACTCACGAGCAGCTCATGGATCTAAGCGACGTTGACATGGACGAGGATCAACTTGGGGGCAGCAGCACAAGCAGCAGCACTAGTACCAGCACAACGACAACGACCACTGTCCAGCCGGAAACGGAAATGCCCAAAATTGTGGAGATCACAGCCAGCGGCGATACCATGCAGCGCGAGTGTCTGGCCAACAACAAGAGCTATAAGGTTAGTATTAAAAATGTATATTCAAAGATAAAAGGTTTACTAGAGTCTTAAGATAAATTAGTTCAAAATAAAGTCCTATAGAAAAGATGCCCTATAAATGTTTTAGGAAACCCTTTACCATTATCCATAATTAGTTCAGACAGGGAAAAGGATATGAAACTCATATTTTTTAAATTTTTAATCACTGATAAAACAAATTCAATAATACCCTCGACTTTTTATAAATTTGCACTTTATAAAAACTGGAAATGAGTTTATTTTTAGAGGAAACTAATCAGTTTATGACAATCTGCACCAATGAGGAAGTTGATTCGGAACTATTGGTCAGAATAATTAAAGCTTATGAAATCATTCGATCTGTTGCTGAATTGGTTATCAGGTCTGTGCTTGATTTCATTAAAATTGTATTAAACTCGTATTCTAAGCAGTTTTTGCCAGATAGGGGCAAGGCCACAGAGATGCAATAATTCTAGGTATAAAAGATACCAATTAAAATATAATTCCAGGCCAAGATGGCACCTTATCGAAGTAGAATACAAGTCAGGCGTAGAGAAAGCGACTGCCAAACGCCTTCATTTCTACGTCTGCCTGCCTGCCCACTTCCTGGCACGCAACTCCAATTTGCCTTGTCGTCACCTGGATTGCATAATGGCAACGAGTTTGGTGCTCATAATGAAACCGGTCAGACCCAGACCCAGAGTCAGGCTCACGGCAGCCTCCGGCGCAGCTGCTGCTCTCTGCACTCCGAAAAAAAAGCACGAAAATATTCGGGGAGCTTTTCCCGGCCGCCTGCTCGCCCAGGCGGCAATTATGCAAATATTTTTGCGCACCTCAAAATTAACAGAAAAATGCACGAAAAAGGCAAGCTGAACGGGAAAAATTCCAAGAAATTGCTGGGCTGTGATTGATGTTGACATCGCGTTGTCTGTGGCGCCCAGCCCAGTCCCACACTTCGGCCATCATCATCATTACAAATGTGACAATTGCCGGCATTTTAGATAAGTCATTGGATAAATTTGTATAAATTAGAATGATTCGCTTGAACGGCGGAGGGCCGCCTTATCTCCCGGCTAATTAACAGGCATCGGTCAGTTCGAAATTTCAATAAATTGCTACACGCCTTTGTGCGTCTGTCCAACTGTGACGTGTTCATCAAACGTTGCACTCCTGCTCTCCGGCCGCATAATGGCGTCCAGTCATGGACTCCGTATCTGGGCTTGCATCGGCTGTCCGTCAATATATATGTATGTATGTATATATACCTGCAAATTGTTGGATGTGGCTGGCGCAGCGCCTGCAGCTGGCACTACTTACTGATCAACCCATTTTCCGCGGCGATACCCCGACTCTGGGTGTTGATTTTGTGTTAATTAAACGAGCGAGGGCTTTTCCTTTTCGAAAATACACTAACTAATAATTTAATTTAACGAAACCTTCATTTAAATTGTAATATTACGATTGAAAAAGTTAATAGAGCAAAGCAAAGCACAAATGCTTTTTGAGCTCATAATTTGTGATATTTTTATGGAACTAAGCTTCCTCATGAAGAGCATTCCACCATCGGCTTGGCCCACTTCTCATCTTTTTTATTAATATCGCTTTTCTTAATCTTTTAAATTGTTTGTGTTGTAGTTTTCATAATCGAGTTTGCGGTCCGCTTCGATATGAAATAATTTTTGCTTTCACTTTTAATGAATTGTTGTCGGTGGTTGGACGGCCCTCCTCCTCGCCCTCCCACCTCCTCCCCTCCTTCCCATTTTTGGGTTTTTTGTTGTATTTTATTTTTATATAAATTGCCATCGATCGGCGGACACGTGCAACATGCCAAGCCGCATGCCACAAATGCTTTTGAAGTGAGCAGCCAAATAGCTTAAAAAAATAATCAAATAAATTGCACTGTTTACCAAGTGTTTTCTCGGTTTTCCTTTTCAGTAGTTTATGGTGCCAAAGTGGGCGTTTTGGGGTGTTGCTTGGGCTTTATATCCGCCAAGACTCCGAAGTTCACAAGAACTGTGCTCATTAGCTGCCATTAAGGTAGGGCGAGACGGACGGGGAGCTTGGAAGCATTAAAATATTACTGGCCATAACAAAGGGGCGTGAATATTTGCACCTGAGAACGGCAGTAAATGCTTTGGGAAACTCAGCCTAAGCAAAAGGTTCTTAATTAAAAAATCCAAGTGTGCGCTAAACAAAAGACCACGAACTTCCTTTGAGGGCTTCTCCGAAATATGACATATTTGATTATTGGAGCACCTCGCAGAGAGCAGGAAATCTCTGGCCATGATTGCCTTCAGTCAACAGGCCGGATGATTGATGAGCTCCACTCCACTCACTTGTTTAGTTAGCTCTGCAAATTGACGTAATTTCTTGCAAATACTAAGCTTTCACACAGCAAATAAAAGAGCGGAGGAAATGTATTTTGACAAAAAAAAGTAGGTAAGTGGGTCGATATTTACCCATTACCGGTACAATTTGCGATTGTTCTTAGGCTTTGTGATCAGCGATTATTGGTGTAATCTGCGGGTTTCCTAAGATAGTGAAAGTCGTGATCATTGTTTGGGAAATAATTGGAAAAGGGAAAGAAAGAAATGAAATGAGGCTGCTTAAGGTAATTTGAGCAAAATTAGGTTTACTTCAGAACCAAGAGCTTACAACTGTTTTACATTCCCAGCTTTCAATTTAAATTCAAGAAGCTGTAAGTAACATTATTAAAATATTTTAAAACATCTCTCAATCATTTACAGCACGGCGAGATGATGGATCGGGATTGCGACGAGAAGTGCACCTGCAACCGCGGCGACTGGATGTGCGAGCCGCGCTGCCGGGGACTGAGCTATCCCCGCGGCAGCCAGCGCAGCATGGCCAATCCCAACTGTCGGGAGAAGGTCGTGGAGGAGGACGAGTGCTGTAGGATAATGGAGTGCAGCGAGCCACTGCTAGAACCCACGGTGGTGGCCTCAGAGGCAGCTGCTCCGTCCACGGAGAAGACCACAGGAGAGGCGGCTACAGTGACCATGCCGCCGGCTGAAGACGAAGGTGAGTGGCGTTGAAGATGATTTCTAGTCATGCCTTTTAGTGGCTTTGCCGTAGTGTAGATAGCTTATATCGCATTCCCTATTCATGCCAATATTTGCTGGCCAAGCTTTCTAACATTTGCCGTGTTCTCTGTGCCTTCCATATACACATGTCCCATCCCGCTGCTCACGCCCATCGTCCATTGCACCGCCACCGTCACTGCCACCAACCACCTGCCACACATTGCAGCCACGCCCAAGCCGCGTACCGACTGCCATCACATGGGCAGCATCTACAAGTTCCGGGAGCGCCTGGAGATCGGCTGCGACCAGATCTGTCACTGCGCCGAGGGCGGCGTGATGGACTGCCGGCCCCGGTGTCCGGAAAAGAACCATACGCGGGCGGACAAGTGTGTGTACGTAAAGGATCCCAAGGACGTGTGCTGCCAGCTGGAGCTGTGCGATGTCACCTTAGACGACCATGAGCAGCAGCCAACCCCCGCGCAGAGCAGCAACAACGAGGAGTCGGGCGAGCACAACATCTTCGCCTTCCAGGAGCAGGCTCGTGATGCTGGACATGCCACGGCTAGCTGCACCTTCAAGGGATCCGAGTACGAGGTGGGCCAGCAGTTCCGCGACGGCTGCGAGCAGCTGTGCCTCTGCAACGAGCAGGGCGTGCACTGCGCCAAGCTGGAGTGCCCCTCGAACTTCGGTTTGGACGTCCAGGATCCCCACTGCATCCGCTGGGAGCCTGTGCCGGCGGACTTCAAGCCCTCGCCGCCCAACTGCTGTCCGGAGAGCATGCGGTGCGTGGACAACGGCACCTGCTTCTATCAGGGCGTGCAGGTCGAGAACTGGTCGCCTATCCCGGCCAACTTAACAGGTAAGAGCGTGGCTCAATCACCTCCATCCGCTTCTCGATCACGGCTTCTCCTCCCAACCAGGTTGCGACCAGCATTGCTACTGCGAAAACGGACGCGTGGAGTGCCGGGCGGCCTGTCCGCCGGTGCCAGCCCTTCCGCCTGCGGACCTGCCTTGCCACCCGGCCCTGGCTCGCCTGCTGCCCATTCCCGACGACGAGTGCTGCAAGCACTGGTCCTGTGCCCCGCAATCGCCCAAGGCAGGACCTGCTGGACAGGAGCAGGAGGAGGAGGCGACACAGTCCTCGATCCCCGCCAATGGTAAAGACAGATGCATGGCCACAGAGTAATCCTATTTCTGGGACATTGCATGCAATTCACATCCAATCGTTTCATTCTTCACTCCCAAAAACAGTTTTTAGTTTGATTTGATTATTATTATTTTATTTTGTTTGCATTCGTTTAAATTGCTTAATTGATTGACTGCGCTTTTGCTACTTTGTTAAGTTATCTCTGATTTCACCATCGCTCCTACCAATCACTTTTTATGGCGCTGACATGCTATTTAATTTCGTTTTACTTTGTTTTTATTTTCTACGCTCATCACAACCAATTTCAATATTGTTATTCACGCTATGCATTTTGTAAATAATCAAACTACAAAACCAACAACCAACCAACCATCCAACATGCAACTGATAACAGAAACCACAACCACGACAGCGACAATAGCGACAAGTACAGCTGGCAAAGTGCAGATCAGGAAGGACGAGGACAAGAAGTCCTCTACAAGCGGCGGTGCCTTCTATCCCACCTTGGATGGCAAGCCGCCGAAGGCTATCGGAGGCCTGGGCATTTTCGAGAAGCCGGAGAAACCCGAAAAGGGCCACAAGAAGGTGCAGCACCAGCACAGTCAGCAGCAGGAACAGCAGCAACATCAGAACGATGTAATTTTCGATGGCGATCGGCCAGAAGAGCAGGAAGGTGCCTTGCCACCAAACGGCGGCTTTGTGCCCTTCCAGTTTGGCCACCAGCATCCGCATCAGCAGCAGCACCTCGGCCCCTATGGCTTTTACAATCCCGTAAAACCGGTTTACGAGGACTATAATCCCTACGAGCCGTACGATCTCAATCCCAATGGCACTTCCCAGGGCAAGCCGCCACCGGTGCCCACTAGTCAGTCGGATCTGTTTAATATATTGGGAGCCGATCAACCAAATCATCCATCCGCCCATCCAGGGCATCAAGCTCACCCGGGACCTGTTCCGATTCAGGGACAGAAGGATAACCATAACCTGCACCAGCAAGTGAGAATAGAGCAGATACTGCAGCATCTGCAGCAAACGGTTCCTGGAGGACCACCGCTACAGCAGCAGCAACATCCACAACACCCACAACAGCCTCAGGTGCCGGGCCACTATGTGCCCATTGTGCACAGCGGAGTGCCTCCGCCACCGCCAGGACATGGAATCGCGATTGTAGATGGTCAGCCTGTGGCGTACGAGAGCTATCCCGTGATACCGGGCCTAGGGGTGCCTCCATCCACGCTCCACCAGCCGCAGCAGCCACATCACACGACCCCGCAACAGCACCGCCAGCAAACTATCCTGCCCAGCTCCAGCACCACCTCCGGACTCTCGACGCAGGCCAGCGAGCACAGCCTGCACCAGAACCAGGACAAATTGACCAAGCAACAGCCGCAGCCGCAGCAGCAGCAGCCAGGTTGATTTAACTACATATCCTAGATCTCTAGACCCCTAGATCTCCTCTACTCTGCTCAGCCCTCCAAGAACCACCACAGATACACTGCGACAGGTTTCTACTGTACTAACTGAGACTACACCAACAATTACAATTACAAAAGACACACAACACAACCCACAACAGGCACTCAACAACACAAGCAATTCACTAAGCTCATACACCCTCATTTGGCACACAGACCATCCATCATTGTTAAGCTTGCAGCTAATCCGCAACACGAACGATTTCTAAACGAAATCCGTTAATAGATATCGGGGCACTTAATACTAAAACCGTACTAAACGCTAACTAACTAAAGCTAAGCCAGAGATGGACGAAGGTCGATCACCGTGGGAAGATGGTGGCACTCTGTTTATTAGCAATTTTATTTGAGAAAATACCTTAGCAAAAAACTTAAGCTATTAAAGGTTTAAAAAAGATAATATATGAATATAATATCCGAGTAAGATTATAAAGATTTTTTATAGTTTGCCATTCTTTAAAAATGAATTTATGTACCCTTGTAGAGTATTATAATTTTATTCAGAAGGTTACAAAAGAACCCTTTAAGTCATTTATGTTCCTAATCAGCATCAACAGCCGAGTCGATCGTTAAACATGTAAACATTTCAACCAAAATATATATTTTTTAAATTTAAATGTAATATGCTTCTGGTTAAAGTAAAAACATTAATGACTATCACACCCTATAGTAGCCCCACAGATGATTGACCTTTTATTTACATTTCTTAATGTCACCGCAAATTAACTAAAAAACCTCATTAAATTCACCCAACTAGGAGCAGGCAACCTGCAGCCTGACATTGAGGTCCACACCCTGGAGGCCATCGATCCGCGCAGTATCCGCATCGTCTTCACCGTTCCCCAGGTGTATGTGAATTTGCATGGACGCGTGGAGCTGCGCTACACGAATGGACCCAGCAACGATACCACCATTTGGGAACAGCAGATCTTTGCGCCGCCGGAGGACCTGATTGCCACCTCCCAGATGGAATTCGATCTGCCCATGCTGGAACCGAACTCACTGTACAAGGTCAAGATCACCCTGATCCTGCGCGATCTCAATTCGCAGCCCACGAGCAGTGTTTACACCGTGAAGACGCCACCTGAGAGGACGATCACACCGCCACCTCCATTCACCGACTACAGGCCAGACTTCCAGGACATCTTCAAGAACGTCGAGGATCCTGAGTTGACGGTCAGCGAGACGAATGCCTCCTGGCTGCAACTTACCTGGAAGAAGCTGGGCGACGAGCAAATGGAGTACGTCGACGGTGTGCAGCTGCGCTACAAGGAACTGACGGGCATGATCTACTCCTCGTCGCCCCTGATCCATCGCACCCTCACCAGCTACACCATCCAGAACCTGCAGCCTGACACGGGCTACGAGATCGGACTCTACTACATTCCTTTGGCCGGCCACGGTGCGGAGCTGCGCGCCGGACACATGATAAAGGTGCGAACTGCCCCGAAGATAGATGTCTACGGCTTCGATGTGACCGTCAACGTCACCAAGGTAAAGACACAGAGCGTAGAGATTTCCTGGAATGGAGTTCCCTATCCGGAGGACAAGTTCGTGCACATCTACCGGGCGATCTACCAGAGCGATGCAGGCAAGGAGGACTCCAGCGTGTTCAAGGTGGCCAAGAGGGACAGCACCACAGGAACCCTGATCATGGATCTGAAGCCGGGCACCAAGTATCGCCTGTGGCTGGAGATGTACCTGACGAACGGCAACACCAAGAAGAGCAATGTGGTCAATTTCATCACGAAGCCAGGTGGCCCGGCCACCCCCGGCAAGACTGGTAAGGAGGAATGATAGGGTGGTGGATTGTGGCTTTCAAATAAGATTTTTCTCTTTTAAGTCCGACAGTTTTTCGAAAAAGTCATTCGGGGATTCAAGTTATTTGGTAAAGAAAGCTTATTTTAGTCATTTGCTTTTTAGAAAAGGAACTCTTCTCATGTAGTCCTTTATATTCATTTATGTGAAAGCAATCAAACATTACCTTACAAGTGTAGTTGGAGATTTGAAATCAATTCTAGAAGTAGAGAGCTTAATTCTATAGTCAGAACTACATTTTAAACATTTTTTCCACAAAACAAATTAATTTGATTTATTTCCACAGGCAAACTTCTAACGGCGGGCACTGACCAACCCGTCGGCGATTACTACGGACCTCTGGTTGTGGTATCTGTGATTGCCGCCTTGGCGATCATGTCCACTCTAGCCCTGCTCCTGATCATCACCAGGAGGCGAGTGCACCAAACGGCATCCATTACGCCACCACGCAAGAGCGACGCGGCCTACGACAATCCCTCCTACAAGGTGGAGATTCAACAGGAGACTATGAGTGAGTTCAGCCTACCCAAACCCCAATGAATTCCAAATATTTATATTATGCCTGTATTTTGCAGATCTGTAACTGACTTACGACGCCCTCCAAAAACAACTAGTTTAAAGACAGATTCTTGTATATATTGAAAGAGATGAAATTGGAAGAAAACTCAGTGTCAGTAAAAATTAATAAGTAAAGAACCTGAATCAATCAGATTAGATCAGAAGGAAGAGATATAATATGTGTAACTTTCTGAAGCCGGCGCAAGATCAAAAACAAATTTATTCAATTCGAAATGGCCGCCATGTTGTATGTAGTGGTTAAGTAATCTAAAAAGGAACACACATCTTTTGTTAAACAATTTGTGACTTGTGTAAATAGAGAGAGAGTGAGACAGAAGGTAGACATCACAACACCCTATGGAATGCAGAACTAATTGAGGAAAGCTCCACAACTGAATTGGCCTCGCTCGCCATGGCGCACGGATTCTTCTAGCGATTTCGAAATGCATACGAGTTTAGTTAGTTTAACTTGTAAATTTTAGCTTTACACTTATCGTAATTAAAGGGCGCGTCTGCAATGCTCCGATCTACCCGACAGCAGCAACAACATCAGCAATATTTGGCTCAAACGATGCGTTCTTCAATTAACAGTCCATAAATATTTAAATTAGTTTGTAAAACGTACAGAGAGATATGTATGAATGTATGGATAAATAAAAAAAAATTAAAACATTAAAAACTGCAGTTATTCAAAATTTAAATTATCTAAAAACACATCAAATGTTTGCTTTCTAATTTGCCAGCAAGTGATCCTACAAAAGAAAGGCTTTCGAGTTTTTTGAAAATAAACTAGATTTTCGGTAACAAGCTCTGTCTGCCAAATGATAGAAAACCACAATACAGATCACAATGAATGCACTTTTAACTTCGCTGTTCTTTTTGAACAAAAACGAACTTAAATGCTCTGCCACTAAGTGATTGCTGTTCATTCAAAGTGCACATTTGAAAAAATATACTTTATTTAAATTTAAATTTGTTGTTCCATTTGTTTTGGCTTTTATCTATATTTTATTTTCTTTATACAACATTAACTATTTTACAATCGTAGGGCCAGTCCCAAAAATGTTAGCTTTCGGTTTCGGTTAATTTTCTCTTTCCACTTCCATTTCCACTTTATTTAATTTAATTATTTCTCTTTTTATTTGTTTGCTTGCAGCACCAACAATATCGATATCTATGTGATACATGTATATACAAAATGCACAACTAGATTTCGCTTTTCTGAATTCAAAATTCAATGTTTCGTAGACTAAATGCTAAAGTTCTGATTTACTCGTGTATGCGTAATTATAATCGAAGTTATTGTAGATCAAAGAGGAAAAAATATTGATATATTTTTTCGCATTTGGCGTGAACAAATCTTTGAGTTTGTCTCTCATTAAGAAGTTATTGTACAATTAAATTTAAGTAAATTTTTTCGGTGTAAATTTACATCTTTTGCTTGATTATCTTGTTTGTTTTCTAGTATTTCCTTTTTTTTTTAATGGTAAAAGTAATCACTGTTTAGCCTCCGTTCTTTGACATTAAGTTGGTTGTGTTGCTTGTTTGCTTTAGGCAAGACAGGAGCAGGACTTGCCGGACTCGGGTCGTTAGGGCTGCTTATTTGGTGCTTGTGGTGCTGATGCTAGCGCCGGTCTCACTGTTGCTGCACTGCTCGATGACGCTGTTCTCCTCTGCCTCACTGCTGGTGGTGGAGGAGGAGTTGCTGTCATCGTCGTCGTCATCTACCCCGTCCTCGTCCTCGTCTTCTTCGTCCTCCTCATCCTCCTCGTCATCCTCGTACACAATTTCATTCTCGATCAGACGCATGTCCATGTCTGTGCTGTCGAAGGAGTCCGTTATGACACTGTCATCATCAGTCGTTGTTTCATCCTCCTGTCCCGATGCGTCAGTCTCCAGGTCCGTCTCATCATCGGCGTGGCCCGGCTGCTGCGGAGAGGATCCCGCGCTGCCTGCCTCAATGCGCATCTCCTGCATCAGCTCCCTAAACAGCTCAGTCTCTATGTCGCCGATTCCCAGTCCCAAGTGTTTTTTGCTGACGTCCATTAGCACATTCTTAAGGTTGCGGGCAAGGAGGCGCAGGTGCTCGTCGCTGCAGGCGCTCGCACTGGTCACATACCGGATGTAGTCCTCCAAGTAGAAGGTATTGAAGCTATCACGAGTGGGTTCTCCAGCGGAAAACTGCTGGTGCGTTAGCAGCAGCTGGTTAATCAACCAGTTGCGGCCGCCCTTCAGGACTTCGATGGCATCCCGGACGCAGTAACGGCCCAGATCGAAGTTCCGGTACAGCGGGTAGGTGATCACGCGTCGCAAAAAAGCCACTAGCACGTCCCTGTAATTATCAAACTGCTCGAAGTAGCAGTACAGCGGGCACAAGATGCTGCGGGTCCAGCCCGACTCGCACGTCGGCTCGCTGTTGGTCGTTCGTACATCGTAGCATATGGCCAACAGGACGCTGATAAGACCGCAGTCAATCTCGGTCTGCCGCAGGCTGTCACAAGGCTGTTCCTCGCGCGACTGCTGCCGACTGATGTTGTGCAAGAGCTGCGCCTGCTCCTGCGTCATGGAAGTATCAAATATTTTGGGCTTGAAGCGCAGAGGATTCTGGTGACCGGACGGAACCTGTAACTCCACAAAGTTCATTTTGTACTGCTCGCGCGAAAAGCGCTTCATCTCGTCCACCAGGCGCTCCTGGCGTCGCTGGATGGGACTGGTGCGCTGCGGCTCGGTCACCCGGCAGGTGGCCCTGTCCAGCTGCGGAAAAACCTTTGTATTTAGTTTACTAAGAACTGGACACGCAAACACTGTCAGCTCACCTCACTGGTGTTTAACGGCCTGCTGTATTTGCTGGCGAAACCATAGCCGAAGTGGTTGGTCAGCTTGTAGGTGCGCTCGTGGCCGTCGAGCTGCAATTGGCACTGATCGGTGATGCGTTTGAGTTTCCATTCCTGGACTATCGGTTCTTTGTCCGACATCCGGGCGCTACTGACATCGGCCAGCGTTGGAATACGGAGGAATGCGGCAATGTACTCCTTGCGCACGCTTTTTAGCTTGGCCGCATCGCCGCCCGCTCCCTGCTGGGTGGTCTCTGTGAGGGGAAGGCAGCGCAGGCAGATCTTGTAGTGGTTCTCGGTCGTGTTGTACTTTATCGTCAGCGTCTTCAGCTCCCGCAAGTCGAAGGAGCGGCGGCTGTGGAATCTGTTGCAAGAGGAAGTATGTAATGCGAAATGCGTGAAGATATCGGAGCAGCTCGGCTCGTGTGGGAGTGCCAAACTGGAGGCAGTGACTCACTTGTATAGCTTGACGTCTGCGTAAAAGTACAGATCATGTGTGTCCACGAATATATCGCAGTTTCTTATGCGATCCACATGCAGACCCTCTGCTCCTGACCCCTCTCCAGGCCCCTTGCCATGAACCTCGGCTCCAGAGGAAGAGGAAGCAGCAGCTGTTGTTGGCTGGGGCGATTTTGATGGCTGATCCCGGGCAGGCGGATGTGAAATCAAGAGGGTGCAAGCGTTCTCCAGATAACTGTGCGTAATCTGTCCATTCAACATCTTACAAATTTATTACGTGCTTCCGATTCTGCTAACTACTGCTTTTTAGAGTAATTTTATTTATTTTAATGACCAGTATGACCGTCTGCTAGAAAATAAAAAAAAACGCACAGCCAGCTCGCGTCGATGTTTTTGTCAAGTTAGCGCCGAGGAAAAACATTTGCAATTCGGAGAACGCGCTGGTTTTAATTTTAATTTATAATTTATTTTTTTATTTTTATTATATTAAAAATAAGAAGCTAATTAAATATTTTAAAGTTTTTTAACAACAAGAAGACCCATTCCATAAATCGCTATATAGATATAAAAAAACTTAACTAAGTTAATAATTTATAATTTATATAATAATAATTTATATTTCAGTACGCAACGCTACCTGTGTTAAGTTAATTCATCTGCATACTAAATTTAAAGTTTGTAAAAATTAAAATTGATGGAGATTTTTAACAAATACCACAAATTGGGTCAATTTTAAAAAATTCCCTTATTGTAGTTTGTTCTCTAAGGTTTGATAAATTGCTAATTACAAATGAAAATTCATTTACAGATATTTATTCAAATGTCAAATCCAATTATAAAAGTAATTATTTACTTAAAATGATTAAAGTTTTTAAGCTGAAACTTGAAACATATTTGATCTGGAGATACATCACGTTTTCATCAGAGACACGTTTGCAATTTAAGGTTGGCATGGAATTAGGCCAATTAAAGCCAGTTAACTTCCTTCCTTTTGGGGGATAATATCTTAATTATAATGGTTGACGATCAAATTAAATGTTAACCAGTCAACGCCTTCTCAAATGTATTATTGCCATAGGTAGCAGTTGCATCACTATTGCACAATGAAGAAAAAAGAGAATTTCAGATAATAAAACATGTTCCGAACTTAATTAAAATTTGTATATAATTTTATATGTTAAATTAAGAAAAGAAAATAAACGTTTATGATTTTAATATGCATCGTTTTGCATTGCAAAAAATAGAAATAATATGTATAAAACAGTAGGAAAGAATCAAAGAATATGTATGGAGGTCATAGTTTGCATTGGCCGATTTGTCAGGATGTCAACACGAGTGGGATGCCCCTTAAATTGGATAAACAAAATAATATAATGGGAACCGCTTTCAACCGGCGACACGCGTCACTCAAACACCGCCCATGCTCAGATCCAGCCTGATCAAACCCTATTATCTATCCAAATTGCTGTCCGTCGGAGGCTGTACTGCTGATATAGCATCATCATTATCATCTCGTTGACCCGCCATTGTCATCCCGCTGAAACCCATATAAACAAGTGCACTTCATGTTTACTTGGATGTTTTTAATACACATCTCACCGTGTTTGTGTGTGGGTTGAGGTGAGCGATACGATTCCTATTCACATATGTATAACTATATGTGTAACTGTGCTGGTTTTCTATTGTTCATGAGCCGGGCTTCGAGCTCTCTCGTATATAAAGGTGATCAATCTCGCAGTCTAAAATTCAGTTCAGTTCTAACGCGACTTGAAGCCGGTTTTTTGCGATATTCAATTTATTATTTCGTGGAAATTTTGTTTGCTATTCAAAATGCGTTTCGCTCTGTTTGGCTTTCTAGGTAAATACCCTTTCACGGGTTAGCACCTACAAAATAAATACAAAATAATACAAAAGAGTGTAATTTATTGCTAGAAGATTACTTGTTGAATGTAAACTTCAAAGAGAACCGTAACAATTTGATTCAAATCGTTGGTTATATTATTTTAAACCAAAATATACTACATTTGGAATGATCTCACTCTAAGCCCTAATTAGTATTTAATGGCATTTAAATTAACATTACTCAATACTCGAAGCATTAATAATTTAAAAAAAACCCGACGTCTTCCAGCCTTGTGTCTAATGGCCTTCGTCCTGGCGTCTCCAGCCAAGGACAACAAGAAACCGGCAACCAACGCATGCCAGAAGGACTGTGGTGAAGTGTACGAGCCGGTCTGCGCCAGAGCCAAAAACAGCAGCAAGGAGCGACTCATCACCTTTGGCAGCCCGTGCGTGATGGCCAACTACAACTGCCAGCATGCCGACGATCGTGAGCTTGATATATTTTTTATACAATTTTATTTAATTTAATATAAATCATTGCTTTTTCAGCATTCGAGCAGAAGTCCAAGGGCGAGTGTGGCGGCGGAGTGAGTGTTCGTCTCTCTTAAGAAGGAAAGATAAGTGCTATAAGCTTCTATTCACAATTGAACATCTTCCACGAAATGGTGCAATAAAATATTCACATGTTTTTTATTCCAACGGGAAAGTTTTATTTATTTATCGACGAAGGAAGCTTTTTTTTTTGCATAACAGAACAGTAATTTAATTTTGCTCTTGGGACTAGGTAATCCCCC
>JAEIHY010000423.1:0-17854 GCA_018904565.1 Drosophila tsacasi
AATATACATATGTACATAAATATATATTAATTAATTTGTTTTGAAAGCTTGGTTGTAAAAAATAAACCTACAAGAAAATTTTTTTTTATAGAAATTGGTGTCTAAAAATATGCTATGAATTATTTTGTACCTTTTCCCGGTCTCATTTATAACTGCTTTCGAATTGGCTTTGTTTAAAAATTTGTATTTCTTATGTTATTTAACTATAATAATAATTCCTGGAATTTCTGCTAAAAATACTTAAAAATACGACGCATTTACTTATGTTCTAAGGACATCTAAGGACTATGACCCATCTGCACGGCGCACTTGACTTTCTACCCTACTTTCTACGGGCGGCTTCTACGTCGCGAAATCGCGGATTACGGCTGGCGATTACGGCGAACTCGAAACTTTGGCAAAACAAAGCAATTGGAATCCGGTCAAGTGCGTTGTTGTACTTCCTGTTAGTGTTGTAGTTGTTGTGCCGTTCGACAACCACCGCTGGCGTTGCCCTTACACCGTGGGCATCTCAGTTACCGGCTCTGCCCCGACAGCAGCTGCGCACAGAGAGGCAGAGGCTGTGTGTGTGGCGCAGCTCATTTGATTCTGATTTGGGATTCCGCTTGCGGAGGCCGCCGCGTCTTCTTCATTCGAAATTTAAGTGCCGCCGGAGCAGCAGGAGTCGCGGCACTCGGCAGAGAAATACAGAATCGAGCACAAGACCGTTGTTATCCGGACGGAAACGGGAGCACCGGAATACCGGAACACCGGAACACGAACCGTAACAGATTTTCGCTCCGTATATTGTTTTTTTTTCTTGTTGTGTGTGTGTTTGTTATTATTGTGTGTGAGTGTGTACATAACGGCACTCTCTGACTTACTTTTAGCAGAGTGCAAAGAAATAAACGCAAAAAACGTAAACAAAATAAGTAGCTGTGTGAATGCTACATAATTTATTGTTATTAATTAAAGGAAACTATTTTTGTGGCCGTTGCTTTACGCCCTATTTCCCTTTCGCCCTTATCCTAATTTTCCCTACCCTCCTTACCCTACCCCTTTCCCGCTTCTATCATCTACTATTGCCTCCTTCCCCCACTTCCTTTCTTCATACTACGCACTTTCGCGCTCACACACACACACACTCTGCGATTTTATTGCGTAAAAAGCCAAGTGCGCAGCTAGCGGCACTGGCACTGCCACGCCCCTTCGCCCACGCCTCTGGAGTCCTGGAAGAGGAGAAGGAGAGAAACCCACAGAGAGATGGAGAGAGAGAGAGAGAGACCGTAATGAGAGAGGGATGCTGTGTGTGTGTGCGAGCGTGTGTATGCGTGTTTTTGACACTTCTTCCTTGTGCATTTTAGGGATACACACAATGTGCGTGTGCAGTGAAATGGAGTGAAAACGCGAAAGACCAGGAATTAACAACCTAATAAACTTAAAAAACCTGTAAGCTGCATTTAAACAGGACGGCAAAAGCCCCGAGAAGAGCAACAAAAGCGGTCTAAACACACACACACACGTGACGTGCGTGTGCGGGTGCGGGTGTATGAGTGTGTGAGGGAATTTGCTGCTGGCTGAAAGAAATACCGTTAGATAAAAACAGGAAGCGGAAGCGAGCGAGATGGACAGCTCGCCGGATCTGTCGCTGAAGCTGCGACGCGGCAGCAGCGATTCGCGTGACAACTTTTACATGGACTTCGCCCAGGGCATCGACTCCGACATCGAGGAGGTGGACACAGCCCAGGCCCAGGGTCAGGGTCAGGAGGTTCCACCGCCGCCGCCGCCCCTGCCCACAGTCTCGCTGGCGGAGGAGGTGATGCTCCTGGTGGCCCCACCGCCGCCGCCATTGCCTACGCTGCTGGGCCAGCCGCTGCCCACGCTGACGGAGACGGACGACATACCGCCAACGCCCACACCGCCGCCCCAACAGGAGGAGGAGGAGCCCGAGGAGGAGGAAGAGGAGGAGGAGGAGGAGGAGCCGGAGCCGGAGGAAGAGGGTGCTGGCTCTGTGCTGGAACTGGATCTAATACCACCGCCACCGTTGTCTCCGCTCGACGATGCCGGCCTGCGGACCGATGACGACGGCGAGGGCGACGAGACCGATGATGCCGAGGAAGCAGTGCCCCTGCCACTGCTCCAGGCGCAGCAGAACCCAGGAGCGGACGAAGAGGAGAAGCCCGAGGAAGAGGCGGAGGCGGAGGAGGGCGACGAGAATCCCGAAGAGGAGAAGGAGGACTCCGATGACGAAGACAAGTCAACGCCACCACCACCACTGCCACCGCTGCCATCAAATCTCTCCTATGTCCAGGGACACAATCTCGGCCAGCCGGTAACACCGCCGCTCACCAAGTCGCCCTCCACTTCCCCCTCGCCGCCCGTCACCCCGCCGCCGTGTCCAGAGCTCAACCTCAGCCGGATGGTGTCCTCGCCACCGGCTCAGCACATCAGCCAGATACCGCCGCTGACGCCCTCGTCCGAGAGCGAGAACGAGGCCGAGTCCCAGCCCAATTCGCCGCCGCTGCCGAATCCCCGACTGGAGCCCGAAGCCGAACCGGAGCCGGAGCCGGAGCCAGAGCCCGTGAGTGGAGCTCGCGAGGACTACAGCCGTTCGTTGGATAACGAGGATGAGTCGACCACGATCACCACGCCGCCAAGCAATGGCTATTCGGCCTCCTCGATCATAGCACCGCCGCCAGAGCATTTCGGGGAGTTGGACGAGGACAGGGGCTTTATACCGCCACCGCCCCTGGACCAGGCTGAGGATGCCGAAGAGGAGGAGCCCGAGCCCGAGCCCGAAGATGAGGAGGAGGAGGAAGAGCTGACCAAGGTGGAGACGGACGAGCTGTCCGTGGACAGGGAATCGCTGCAGGAGCAGCCCGGCGACAGCATTAGTTCGCCGCGAGCGGCCAGCATAGCCAGCGGTGCCCTGGCCGGCCTCACCGGCTCCATATCCGCGTCCATCGGAGGCGGATCCCCGAAGCCCGAGAGCCGCGGACCCAGTCGCAGTGGCAGCCAGCGATCGCAGCAAATGCGGGGATCAACACAGCAGGGATCGCGGCCGGGCTCACAGCCGGGATCACGGGCTGGCTCTCAGCCTGGCTCCCGCATTGGGTCTCGCACGGGATCCGTGACCTCGGCTGGTCACGCCGCTGGCATTCTCTCCCCACAGGCCTCGCTCAAGTCCCAGACAACATCGGTGCGCAGTCCCGCGGTGTCTATCAAGTCGGGATCGCAGCGCCAGAGCGTGCAGAGTCCGCCGGCCGGGGAGGGTGCTCCGGCCATGCCATCGCCGCCGCTGATGCGCAGTCCGCCGCCGGAGCTAGCCCGCCAGATGCACAGTCCCCCAAGGATCACCACACCGCCGAGGGTCTGCAGTCCCCCACTGGTCAGCAGTCCACCGAAGCTGGCCGAGACGGCAGCCGCCGCAGCGGCCGGAGTCGCCGCCAAGGAGCAGGCCAGGTGAGTTGAGGTCTCAGCTTTACGGGGAAGGGTGATTGGTAGGATATGGAATACGGATGCTGTAGGGTGCGGCCATATGGGATACTAATCTGAAGACTTGTCTAAAATTGGATTAGATTTGTCTCAAAGTTAAGCCCCACAAAGGATCCTTCGGTGTGTAATCTTCTCCTTGAAGATTCCCTTTCCTCATTTCGAGATTACAATCCTTGGCGGGCCTGCCTTGAGCTGAGAAGACTTGGCAGGACTCAGGACTCATTCCTTGCCGCAGCTCGTATCTATCTGTGACATCTCGTCTGGCTTGGGCTTTCCGCGGGCGGTCCTCTAATTGCATAATCGTCCTTAGTCTGCTGCTCCACCTAGTCCTTACACGCCCTTCATCCCGTTCTCTATCCCGCACCTCCTCCTGGTCCTCCCTATAAACTCCTTGCAACTGCATCCTCATCATGCTCCTCGTCAGCCTCCATTAGTCGCTGCTAATAGCTCAACAAAACTGTTTAACTCATCTGCTCATGTTCTCCTTGGTGCATCATCCTGCTCCCTGCCTCCTGTCTCCTGCCTCCTGCTCTCTACCCCATGCTCCATGCTGCACTCGGTTCGCTGCTCTGCTTTGGTGTTGTCTGCCTGCCGCCTGCCTCACTTTACATTAATTAAACATCACGTTTCCAGAGCAACACCCGGACAAGTTTCACGCCGTAAACAGAGGCGAACCGAGGCCGGAGTCGGGTCACTGAGAGAAAAGTTCACTGAGGACAAACTAAGAACTGATGGGGAGTGATGGGCATTACTTAAAACTAAATACTTAAATTAATAGAAATTAAGTAAAATGGTAAAAGGAGAAGCTAGCAGTTATTCTTCCCTAAAGTATAAATAAATTCTCCTATAAATTCCCTTAGTTTCTATTCAATTAAATTGAACTCCCTTCTTAAGTCACATTCCATTTATGTTCGGGGAGTTTCCCCTACAGTTTCCCTCGCTTTTTCAGTGCAACACCTGGCGTATACGTAATGCGCGCCCTTTGAGTGCGTATACGTTACACGGGTTCAAAGGCACACGGGCCGGGCTGCTCCGCTCGATTGGCCTGACAGGCGCAAATTGTTGCAGTAAATGGAAATGGAAGCTAAAAAAAAAATAAAAAAAAGGAGAAGAGAAGAGGAGCAGGTGAAAGGTGAGCCTGGCTTGCCTTGGCAGGTTGTTGTCCTCGTCCTCGCCGCGGCTCTGGATGTCACCTGTGTGTGTGTCTGTCTGTCTGGCCCCATTGCCACGCCCATTATTGTGGCGCTAAATGCATGTGCGACTCGGCAAATTGCCCGGAGCCCCAGCCACAATCCGCCCCGGTACCCCCCTGTCCCTATGTGCCACGCTGTTTGCAAAATGGGTCAATTGAAAGGCCCGCCTTGTTTCTGCTGCGGTTTTTGTATTTGCTCTCATGTCCGAATGCCCAGGTGAGCCACCTTCTGCCCTGTTTCAGGCTGGCCTTTGTCCCTGTCCCGGTCCAGGTCTCGGTGCCGGGATGAATGCATTCGCACTCATGAATACCGCATACGAAATGAAATGCCTTCCGCCCTTCGAGCCGGAAATTAATCGCTCGCTTCAACTGACAAGCGGGCGGAATATGTCGACTTGACTGGCGGTCGTCTTCCGGTCGATATTGATACATATATATTTCTATAACAGGAAATGTCACGGAGCTCGAGGTAATACAGTTTTATTTATTTATTATCGAAGGAGTTAACTTGAAAGGTTCTGAAAAGGCTGATAAATGTTTGAGAAAATGTCTGAAAAGCTATAGAAAAAATGCTGGTAGTTAGTCTAGCTTTTGAAGACCTGAATTTCTTTGAATATAAATTGTTTGTTATATCCTTAAAGTTCCTCCTGAAGCATTTTACTTGGCTTCTTAAAGGGGGGTTAAATAAATATTGCAATCATCACCTCTTCCTTCTTCTCTCCCTTGGTATACTCCAAGGATAATGTAAACAAATCAATTTTATGTAACAAAATGCAACTTTGAGTGGGAGTGTCAAGTGTGGAGTCAGTGCTGCTGGTTGGGGAAAATGGGAAACAAAAAGATGAAACGAAGGTGCACCATCCATCCATCCAACCAACCATCCATTTATGCAACATTCAAGCTCACAGGGGGCACAAAAACGTGGCTTGTTGTCGGTTTGTGGGGTTAACAACCCCAACAAAAAAGACATATAAAAAAAGCACGACCTGAAGTATGCAGCACGCTTTCAGAAATCAGATTACAAGTGCGCTCGAGTGCATGACCCACACAATTGCAGAGGCACAGGCACAGTCCTTGGGCCGAGGATATGCTGTGTGTTTCGTGTGTGTCCTGATGTCAAGGTTATTTACAAGCTCCGTCAGAGCTCAGACTTCTCGTTCCTAGCTCAACACTTGTTGCAAATCATCATGACAAAATAACAGACATCAAACGTGGAGAATTATGAATCAAATTGAATATAATTAAATTCATAAATAAATTATTAATATTATTATTAATATATTCCGAAATGTAGGTTTTCTTAAATGTTAAAAACTGTTCAAAAGTGATTTGAAACCCCTTTTAAATCAGTCAAAAGTATGCAATGTTTCTAACTCTAAATTCAAGGTAACATTTTTTGTAGCATAGTTTTGGACAGCTTGTAAAGAGATTTGAAAACCCATTTCAGTCTTTACATGGTTTTTGCCTAGGTAAATGAGTTATATTCATGATTTATATATTATAATAACCTCGGCATAAATATTTTCTTGCCCACATTTTCGCTTAGTGTAAAACCTCAGACAGCTGTCGTAATGACGATGCACTGGCCTTACTTTCGAGTGGCTTTTCGGAAAGTATTTGAATCTAGCCCCGATTCTTGATTTGAATGCGAATAAATGATGATGCGTGGATCCCTCTCGTGGCATGGGAGGTGTGCGAGGCAGGATGTCGGTGCCCCCGGCGAACCCATACCTACTATATACCCTTCCCGCTGTAACCCACCTGGCGGCCTCCGACATGTGTCATGTGTCATGTGCATGCGCTGCTCCGTGCCGCCTTAATTAAACATCCCAATCACGTACTGAAAAATATTTCATATTTCCATTACGGCGCGCCACACATCATCAGCCTTATGCTATATATAGGTATATGTATGCTTCAGGTACAGTCACTACTTGATATCTGAGTAGCTTTAGGATTCAGAATGTGTGAAATATGTAAAGTATCCCTAGGAAACCCCGTTTGAAATGTGTGTTTCTCGGACTCATAGCTTCCTTTATATTAAATATTATAATATACCATATATATTGTATAGTATTTATATTATGAAACGCACTGTTACCCAGCCGGACTGTGTGTGTGTACAGCCACTAGACGGCGATTAGTTTCAATTGCCCCGTGGGGCCTTTTCATTAAGTTTATGATTTTTTTGCTGTGGTCTCTAGTCTGGGTTTCAGATGGGAATCTCTGGGATCGGAATCTAAAGCTTTGTGAGCGATTAAAAGCAATTTGGGGTAGCCTTGTGGGTGGATTTGCGGTGGGTATTCCCCGAAGGTCAAGGAGATCGGCTGGTGGGAGGGGGATCTTCTCGCCTGCTGGGCTCGTTCTCGCTCGAAGTTCAATGCATTCGCGGATTGGAATGGAACGGAAATGTCTGGCATCGGATACAATGAATGCCCCCAAAAGCACTCGAGGGGAGACCATTATTTAATTAAGTGCTGCGGCCGCCTATATATCCGTATCTCTGTGGCAGTGGCCGTGTCTCTAAAGCCCTGTATCTCTGCACAGCTGTAGCTGTGGCTGTATCTCTATCTGTATCCGTATCTGTATCTGTATCTGCACATCTCTGTATCTCTGTATTTGTATCTGCAAAATCGGGTGCGGGGCCTGAATCCAAAGTTAAAGCCTCTGCTGGTTCAGTGAGCCCACGTCGGTCAGCAGATCCAGCCACACGCATATATAAATACATATCTATCTCATGTCGGACTTATCACCATCCCTCTCTACCTCCTCCTCCTCCTCCTCCTCCTCCTCCAGCTCCCTGAGCTCCTCTGCTGCTGCTCCTGCCGCCGGCGAGCCCTTGGAGCCACCGCTGGCCACCGTTAGCTACCAGGACGAGCAGAAGCCAAAGGCTGCGCAGGTACCCCAGCCCCAGCCCGTGCCCGTGGTCACCAGCCAGCCGGCCCGGGCTCACTTCACGAGCAGCCACCATCACTACCACTTGCCGCACCAGTTCCAGCATCCCCACCATCAGAATCATCACACGCACAGTGTCCGGGTGCCCACGCCCACGGTGCCCAGCAGCTATGCACCGCCGCCGCCGCCGTCCTCATCGGAGGGCGGCAGTTCGCCCGGTGACCAGCGACGTCGCCTAATGACGCCCGCTTCCGTTTCCGGTGCCGGTGCCAGTGCCGGCCTCCTGGCCGCCACATCCTCATCCTCGGCCGGGCCAGACATGGCCCTGGCCGTGTCGCCGGGCAGGGTATCGGCTCGCTCCGGTTCGCAGCACCATGTGACCATCGATGAGTCGAGCTTGCCGCACAAGAGCAGCATCCAGGAGACACCGGGACCCAGTGGCTTGATCGTGGGCTCCGGCGAGGGCCATGGCGATCGAGATATTGGAGGCGGCGGCGGCGGCGGTGGCGATAGCTCTGATCCGCCTTCATCGCCGGGAGGCTGTGAGCTGTCAGGCGCCCAGCGGGAGGAGGGGCAGCTGGCGTTGATGTATCACTCGCACCAGCTGACCAACTATCCGGTGCTGCCGGCCATCAAGCGCACCCACAGGCCATCCTTTGTGTATCCTCCGATGCCGAGGGTCAAGGCGTAAGTAGAATGGTTTCATGGCTGCTTATTTGTAACTTTAATCTTTGGTTTCCTGAAGCTTCCTCTTTGGTTTTTGTTAATTTTAAAGTGTGGGGAATACTTCCTTTAATTTAAAGTTATTAAATTGTCTTATAATTCAATTTGAATTATATTTTAAATGTTCTTCAGGAACATGAAATTGTCTAATGAAATTATCTAAGAAGCTTCTTTAGCATAATTTATTTTACCTTCAAAGTGTAGCTTAAACCTACCTTTCCTTTTTTAATTAAATATTTACTAAAATAAATAAAAGTTTAACTAACTAAAAGCCTAAAGTTTTATGAAATTGACTAAGAATCTTCTTTAATATTATTTATTTTCCCTTAAAATGTAGCTTAAAATGTTACTTATCCATTTTTAATTAAATATTTATATTTATTTACTAACTTAAATATCTAAATCTAATTATATTCCTTAGCGGCGATGCCTTGGCCACTTTATTCTCGGCCCTCTATGGCAAACTATTGGTGGTTATGGGCATAGCCTTTCCCATGGCTGAGGTCATCTCCACCTACATTCCACCATCGTTCTATGAGGTGGGTTTTGATTACTGAAAAACCTCATTAATTGGGCAGGGATTAATAATGAAACTCATTTAATTTGCCAACCCTTTAGGTATACTATTTGTACTTGTACATCGGCAGCATGATCTTCCTGCTGTTTATGTACGCCACCCTGCTCTGGGGACGTCCCAAGCTGCCGGTGCCCATATGTAAGTTGCCTTTTGCTTAAATAATTAATTAGATAAGCATTTATTATATTATATATTCCTCTCCCCGGAAGCCACTTCTCCCAACAAGTCGACGACCAAGGCCAGCGGCACGGACAGCATGGATGAATCGGACACGGACAGCAACTCGGTGCATCGGCGCCTGCCTCCGGCGATTCCAGTGCGGCGTCCCTCGTTGCTCTCCCCTCTGGGCAGGCAGCATCACTATGGCAGCTTCTATCTGCGCATGGGGGCTGTGGGTGAGTGTCCCGAAGGGAGCAAGGAACCCAATATCCTGCCCTACTAATAACAACCATCTCTCCCCCCTCTGACGACAGCCTTTGGCATTGGCAGCATGATCTACTCCGGCCTGGAGTTCGGTCAGTACTTTGAGCTAAACCCCGACACGAAGTGCCACAATGTGCTGCTGGCTTTGACACCGGCCACCCGGATGGCCTTCATCTTCATCCAGATGTACTTCATCTTCCTGAACAACGAGCAGATCAAGGTGTATCGCTACAAGATCATCGCCCGCTTCGGCCTGATGCACATGATCGGCACCAATCTGGCCGTGTGGCTGAATGTCCTCATCCAGGAGACGAAGCACGAGATTCTGACCTTCTATAACCCGGAGAACCGCACGCTGAGGATCTCGCACAGGATACCGGGGCACTCGCGCGGGCATGCCATCATACCGCACGATCCCACGGCGCATCTGAGGGTGCCACGCGGCCTCAAGGGACCGTATCAGATCTTCGAGTGCCGCCGCACGAACATCATTGGCACGCTGGTGCAGGATGCCTCGCCGTTCCTGTTCCCCTGCACCATCGAGTACTCGCTGATCTGTGCCGCCATTCTGTATGTGATGTGGCGCAGCATCTCGCGACCACAGTCACCGAACACACCTCAGCGCCCGGACATGATCAGCTCGCCGATGAAGCGTTCGCCGCATCACTACTCCGTGGACTGTGCCCGCGCCCACAAGGGCCTGTTCGTGGGCATACTCATCCTGGTGCTGACCATCATCTCGCTGATCATCTTCTTTGTGCTGATCTCGCGGCCAGAGTTCGTGGCCATGGCCGTCACGGAGGTGACCATTTGCGAGCTGCTCATCTATGGCACCGCCACGATTGCCACGCTGCTCGGGATGATACAGATCCGGCACTTGCAGTACGATGCCTACAGGAGCTTCTCCCTGGACGACATCCTGCTGGTGGGGGCCCAGACCGGTTCGTTTCTGTACAATATCTTCACGGTGATTGCCGGACACTTTACGCTGCGCAGCGACGACATGCTGGTGCCGATCAATGCCCTCGCCTCGATCGTCCAGACCGCCTGCCAGACGATGTTTATTTTGGACGCCAGCCGGCGGCAGGCCGTCAGTCCGGAGCACATCAGAAAGAAGCCGGGACGGGAGATAGTCACCTTCATGCTGGTTGTCAATCTGGCCATGTGGGCCATCAGCACCTTGGAGAAATCCCGGGCGGAGTCGCATCCCATTCAGCTGAACTTCTACGGTCTGTGGGCCTGGACGATCATCACGCACGTGTCGATGCCGCTGGCCATCTTCTACCGCTTCCACTCGACGGTGTGCCTGTGCGAGATCTGGAAGCGGGCCTACAAGCTGAAGCCCACGTACATGTGAGAGTTCGCCCGCTCGCGCATCCAGAGCATTGCGCAGCAGCAGCAATTTTGTGAGGATCTCAAGACGAACCTGTCCTACTGCTACTGCTCCACGACGCTGGCGGGCGGTGAGCTGGAGACCGTCGAGGAGGTGGACAGTGGCGAGAGTAATTCAGCGGAAGAGCAGGCCACGGGAGGGGGAGCAGGAGCAGCGGGAGCAGGAGCAGGATCAGGAGCAGGGGCAGAAGCTGGTCAGGAGGAGGAAGGGGAGCAAGGCGGCGACAGCTGTGGACTGAGGGCACCCATCCGGGCGCTGTCGCCGCAATCGCTCAACACGGAGAAGGCCTTCTGTCCGGTTTACGTGATCAACGGCGAATGAGTTTACGCGCACTTTGAGTTCATCGACGCCCTCAGCGGCCATGAGCTCAGCTTTGTCTAGGACAGGCTCCACCACCACCACCACCACCACCACCATAAAGTAGCACCATCACCCACCAAGCCACACACCAGTTGAGAACCATTTGAGAACCACCAAAGAGGAAGTAGAACCCATGTAGCTGTCGGGCCCTTAACACATATCCCAGAGCAGAGATATAGAAAGGCAAAGAGTAGAAGGACAGATAGAAAGAGGCGCGGTGGCGTATACGCAATAAATACATTCAAGCAATACAGCAATAGTGCGTATACGCCCTGTTGGAGTTCAAGGAGTTCAGGCAGAGATCACAGCAGATCAGATATGCCAGTTATTTGTAGCCGTAGCAGAGAGTATTCATGTTCAGCATCCCAAATATTAAAGGAAAGTTAAGCCAAAATTCACGAATATATCAAAAGGGTTAGGCTTGCAATGGAAACAAGCATTTTATATGTTTATATATACACAATATAGAACTGAGTCTAAATCTGAATCTGAAACGGAAACGGAAGCGGAATTAGTAGCAGTTTCAACGGGTTGTTGCCTCGTCTGTGGGCTAAACTAAAGTTCAGCTAGGGTAGAGCAGCCATAACAAGGATAAAGGATATTTAATCGATATATTTCCGGAAACCAAAGAGTTAGCAAGCAGAGCAATCGCAGGAGAGGAAGGAACCTCCGGGAGAAGTCATTGAACCCCACCAGAACACACAACACCCACACACCAAAGGAGGAGCCGCTAAGGACAACACTGGACTACCAAGTAGACAGTTGAGACACCTCACACCACACAGGACACACACACTCTCCCCAGCCTAGCACCTAAGGATATAGAAGCATATATACTCACACATAAAGTAGATGCTCTTTTGGAAAAACCCCACCCCTTATATATTGTTGAGATATTACGTTGATCATTAAGCGAATCTGTTGAGGCAGCCGAGGAGGACGAGGAGGAGGAGAAGGACCTTCGGCGTTGTTAGGAACCTTGTTTCCCCCACTTCTTATTCTTTACCTTATGTGATAGGCAGCGTTTGTGTTTATGCTTGTTTCCCCCGCAATAATTCAGTATTAAAAAACGGCTCAATAACCAAAATAACACAAATAACAAAAATAAGAAGCAACTAGAAGAAGGACAAATCAGATTGGCAAGGAAATCACTTACTGTAAGACGCGCACAAGAGTAACATTTTAGGGAGATATACATACGAATGTCTGTTCTTTTTTTTATATAGTCTACCATAGAGTGGTATATAAGGTATCTAGGATATATACGATGCGATGTGTATTTTTCAATGCCAAAGAGTTCTTTACGTAGCCTGCGTTATGATTGCCAGAGATTGGGTTTTTCATTTCAATCCACTCACTCATCCATTGTATATTCGAAAGTTATATGAACTACGAGAAAAGCCAAAGCGAAATGGGAAACGGGAAGCCAAGGAGTCGATAAGTCGAGGAGCAAGCAAGTATATTATATATAAATATATTTAAATTAAATTAGTTATTTCAATTTTATACTCGTACTAAATTTTTAACTAGAATTAACTGTAAACTTTATATGCATTTTCTTACATGTATTTATATATTGTACACCGACTCGGACACTGCTCTAAGAAATCGAATAACGAAACCAAATCAAATTGAATCCAAAATCAAAATTTAACATTGAATTATAAAGACATATATGGATATATATTTACAGCCCGATTGTATTAGAATTTATGGGAAACTAAGTAGTTACGATGAGCGATTAGAGGAACTCCTATTCCACGTAGAAACCGATAAAAACCGATAACAAAATACCAAAAACCGATAAGGGACAGAAGAGAAATGAAAGCGAAATGGCAAACATACCGAAAAAAAATGCAAAACATTATTTGTTCGTATTACTCAGTAAAAACAAAAGTAAAATCAAAATAAATGTAAGAATTGTGGGACTCACTTCATACTCTGTTATCGATAGTCACCTTTTTTTTGAACTGTACAAGCTCAAGGATTCTTGCAAAAATTTAATTTTAAATATTTATACTTCCTTTACATCTTCACGGTTTCATTTCCTAATAATTTTAACTATTTTCCTTAATTTTTAAAGCTAAGAGTCCCTTCTTCAGTCCCATTTAAAAAATATTCAGGTATTCCTTAGGAATATCTGCAGACATATATTCAAGTAGAATTTAGATTAAGGATAGCATTTTCCATATTTCCATATTTCCCTTTAAAATCAGACAAACTGTCGCAGTTCCTTTTCCTATTTTCAATACACTTTAAGAACTATACATTTCCTTCTGATAAATGCAGACCAGAAACTTCACGTTTTTCTCTCAAATTTCCCTTACATTTCCCTAGAATTTCCCTTAATTTCCCCCCGAATAATACTAAAAACAAATACAACTTGGACTAAGCCTAGGAAAAGCAGTTCGTATTAAGTGTTACAAGTATTAATATGTATTTACAATAATGGCTATGAAGATAAAGTTAAACACCCATAAAAATCCAAAATAACAACTAGTCGTCAATGTTCTGTGTTCCCCAGCAAATACACCACCACCCCCACAAACAAACTACAAAATAAAAAGCAAACAAAAAAAAAACAACCAAAAACTATAATGACTATAAAAGAGCAGTAAATATGCAATAAATATGAATAATAAATTGAAACGTAATTCGATTACTATGGAAAATACTGCCGCCCCGCGGAGTTTTCTTCTGGGTAAATGGGTCAAGACACCGAGAATGTTCCACATAACACCAAGATCTGGGCCTCAGGGTGGGGTCTTCAAGAGGTCCTGCCATCGGGGGCTTCTTCGGAGAAGACGCAGACCCCCTTTTTTGAATCTGTATCTCAGGCTGGGGAATATGGGCGCAGGAGCAGATACACACGCATACGGAAACAGATACATTTACAGATGCAGATACAGAGCTGAAGCCCTCCAAAAATGTACTCGCAGTTCGCAGTACAGTGCAGACCGTGTAAGAGAAACGTTTTTTATATTTAAAATCTGTAAGCAAATGTTGAGTTAATTTTTTTACAGGTACGTAAGAAGTAGTCGTCTCTTAAGAAGGGGTTTGTGGGAAAAGCAGATAATCCTGTGGTAATTTGTTTTAAGGAACCGAGATTTAAAGATATATTTATGCATGTTAGGGAGATGTTGTGCTTGTTTCTTCTATTTGTATATTAAAAAGCTTTTTGCTTGCTTTAAGTATATTTTATTTAGGTACATGAAAGGTTCTGCTCTCTTCAGAGACAGCCTTTTTTAAAAAACACAGGTTTATAGGACAATTAAGGAGGTACATGAGACACTGTACTGCCTTCCTATATTTCCAAGGAAATTGCCACATTAAAAAACTATCAGCAAGCTTTAAATATATTTTAAAAAGTACTTCAAACGTTGAGCTCCCTCCCTCTCTCTCTCTTGTATTAAACTTTACCCTTGGTTACTTGTACCGAACTTTCACTGTACCTTCGCAGGGAGGGAATGTGTATCTGTCCTTGTCACCCAAAAGTGCGTGCACCTCGAAGGAGCGGGACAGGCTAAGGAGATTTCCCCGCCGCGGTCTCTCTTTCTCTCTCTCTCTCTCTCTCTCTGCCGCTGTGTGGATGCTGTTGGTTCTCCCCTGATTTCCACTGCAGTCAGTCTGTGGATGCTGTTGTTCTCCACCCAAATATTTATATGTATAGGTATATATATATGTGTTTCTCTGGATCCCACGTATCCGGGGCTATGTACCCGGGGACAGGCGTACCGACCGGTTACCCGGGATTTGAACCACGCCCTGGCCAACCGAAAACTAGGTTAGCTCCGCTCCGAAATACACGCTTACACACACTCAGACACACTCACAGAGTGCGAGGATGCGAAGGGAGCACAAGGATATACAGTATAAAGGATATAGTACATAATACAGCGCGGTGTTAGCTGCAGATACAGATCCTCTCAAGACAAGCCTCTCGCAGGGGCATTATTTATTCAAATTTTTGTAGTTTCTATTTTCCCTAATTCAATTAGGCCTTTTCCACCCATTTTCCCAGGACACCCGCCGCCCCCCGCTGTTAGTTATGTTTATTTTCCGTGAGTTTTCGTTTACATTTTCGTTGAGAGTGGGCGCGCCTGCAATTAGATACAAATACGAGTGGTTCGCATACACATAAATGCACCCCGTTTGGCGGCAAAACCGAAGCCCAGAGGTGAATGTCCTTTGGCAGGACTCGAACGCATGCGCCGCGCCCACTGCCACTCCTCTTTTCGCACTACCCATGAACCCTCCCTCTTTCCCCCCCTTCACCCTAGGCAAGTTTTTTGTGTCAACGCCTTGGCTGCACTGCATCTTCGACTTGGACCTCCTGCGGCCTCCTTCCTCCTGTCCAGCAGTCACACCTTTCATGCCCCATTAGTGCACGCGGTTCCCGGGGGAGCCGGCCAGGTCCCTCAATGGCGATCCGATGGCGTTAATCTGATTACCCAGCCGGACAAGAAGGGGACAAGCCGGGAACAATAGACGCAGTCTTGGCCGGAGTCCCCTGCAAGTCCTTTCTAATTCAGCAATTAGCCTTCAGTCCAGTGGGATTGGTGAGGCAAGGAGAAGCTCAATGGAACTGGATTTTATGGGAAGAGAAGTTTTTAATTTAGCTCCCTAGATGATATTGGGGGGTTTATTAAAAATGATTTAGGTCCTTTTCGGAGGTATAAGCTCATAGTTCTAGCAGGATAACTGAATAGAACTCTCACAACGTTCAAAACCAAGTTTTTCTAAATGTTTTTGAGTTACGATTTGAGTTCGAATCAAAGATATTGAAGTTAGATAATAAAATTCAATTATTTTACTTAGTAAGAAATTATAAACTGTACAAATGAAGTACACAAATTGTATTATAAATGTATAAACAAATACAAAATATATGAAATATTATATTAGATAGATGTATTAAATATTTACTAAACAAATTATAAATAATTCTATTGCCTTATTAAATGTCTGTAAATCTTAAAAATAAATATAAGATAATATATAATAAACATATTAAATATTAAATAAGCATTACTATTAATAATTTATCAAATCTTAATCCATTAAAAATCATATTTGATAATATATTCATGAGAATATTAAAATTTTTATAGGAAAATATGTTACTTAAAAGTTTCCGTATATTTTATCTATATTTCAATATATTTAATTATTTACAAGGTTCTTGGACAAAGCATAATAAAGTATTTTAAAATTATAGTATTTTCTATATATTAATATATTACTCTATTTTATAATGAAATTTTGTATACACAGTTTAAGCTGTAAAAACATATCTTTACATCTTAAATTCTAACTAAATTAAATTCTAACTTTTTACATATTTAATATATATAAACGAAATCATGGCTGTTAAGTTTTCCCCCTTGATTAATAATATTTAAGGTTCTCTGAATTCATAATATTTATTACCCTCGTGTTTCGCTTAATTATTCAATCTGTCGCATAGGCATTTGCCTTTATTCACGTGCTTTTTCACGAGATATTTTGGCTATTATCACCTCCCCCGCTTTGGCCTCAGAATTCGCAAGCGAACGTCGTGTGCAGCGAATAGTGGTGGCAAAAGGGAGAAAGATGTCGCAACAAAAACTGGTAGAAGGTGCACAACAAAAAATAGTTGTGACTTTTCTTTCTTTAGCAATTCGGAGAGTTTTATTTTTAAAAATAAAAATTACAAATTAATTTCTAGCTTAAATCAATGTTTTCAGCATAAAAGGAAAACAAAAACAAAAGCAACAGTAAGGGTAACAACAACAAGAAGCAACAGACAGAGATGTTAACCGCACGAATATCGTAAGCGCCTTACGGTATACAAACATACTGGCCCAGCGTTGACTGCGTCGCGGCGTCGCAGCGACGTACAGTGGGTATAATGCACATTGAACATTATGCTTTACTTGTGGCGATAACAATAAATTGTATAAAAGCAAAAATATAGGAATTAATAATAAATAGAGGACACTTTAAAAAAATGAAAATTATAAATATAAGAAATTAATAAAAGAAATAATTCCGTGTGTTAAATAAAAATGTTAAAACGGTTTTTTACTTGTGTAATTTATTAATCTTTATTACATTTTCAATCGGTTGAAAAAAATTCTGTTAGAAAAGTTTACATACAAATTTTTTTTTACAAAAAACTGGTGCAAAATTAAATATATTAATTACTGCTGATTTTTTAACCCTTTTTATTAAAAAAAAAACCAAATTTGAAACTAAAATAAAAATAAAAGCTGACTAAGACTTAAGTGTAATAATATATAAAGCAATTTCAACTTTCCTTTCCTTTCTCTCACAAAAACTATCAGTAAATCGCCTTCAAATCAATCCCACTGTGCGTCGCAGTCTTTCCAGTCTTTTGGTTTGCGCTTTGCGTTCGGCGTTCGAGTTTCCGCTTTTGCGTTGGACTTTCAGTCAAAAGCGAACTGTTGCGAGTGATGGAAGCCAGTGCTGCCTCTTCAGACCGGTGCTCTTTTTTTTCTAACCAATAATAATGATGCTTTGCCAACTAAATAATAAACCTCAGGCTAACTGATAAATACAAGACAGAGATCAGAGAGAAGGCCGGGAACGGGAATAATAGCAATTGCTGGAAAGTGTGTTTCGCTTTTTTCTCTTCTCTGCCTTAAAGCCAGTTTTAGCAACAAACAACTAAGTTGCATTTTTGTAGAATTGCTTTTAGTAATTGCTATTATTCTTGGCCATTTGTTGCTGTAATTGCTTGCATTTTATTTAATTTTTTCATGCCTTCTTTTTTTTTGTCGTTGTTGTGCAGTGAACGAAAGAGATAATAGTAAAC